>CM021109.1:354673604-354969053 GCA_007115665.2 Sequoiadendron giganteum | reverse complement strand
ATGGCTCTAATATTCCATAAGAAAGGAATTCAAACCTTGCAACAATTATTTCACAGACCCACAATGCACATTATGCCATGGGAGGACTTCTGAGCGCTTTACAGACTTCAGAACCAAGATTGTGATACTTTTGATGGTTTGGTGAATGTTATTCTTGCAGAATATCTACATAAGGTGGGGATTCGTGGGCCCAAGCCCTAGTGGAAGGACTGGAAGTGGTACCTAGACACTCCTTTCAGAAACTACAAGCCAAGGCTTGGCTATATGTGGCTTTCACCACATTTTCCTATGATTGATAGTCTTAACGAAAGATGGCTTCTTCAATCCTCCGCTCATGTATGGTGTAAAATATTCTCTGTCATTTGGCCTACAAGTGTTGAGTCAACGATCGCCCACTTTGCTTGGTGTATTCTTTTCCAAGGCTTTCCTATGGGAGCTCAGCTCATGCATTTTTAGGGGTCCAAGACCCTTGGTGCCCTTTTTGTGGGAAAGTTGAGTCTTTTAAGCATCTCTTATGGTTTTGCACTAGAGCTCAGTAGTTTTAGATTGGATTCATGATTTATTTTGGCCTTTTCGGTCAGAACCCTTCTCCCGGCATATGGTTTTACTGGGTGATTCACCCAGACTTCCAACCAAATTATACCCAGCTTCGGCACACTTTCTGTAGACACATAAAATTGACCTAGGCCTACGAATTCAATTTTCCCATCAATTCCTCTATACATAATTTAATTATGTCACTCTGACTAAATTCAACTATTAATTAAATAATGACCAATTATTTAATTAATTCATCTCTCTTACTCTTCTTGACTATTTAAATAAATCATATTTACTTAAATACGCCACTAATGCCTAAAGTCCTCTTTAAATTAAATAAATTAATTTTATTTAAATATGTCTATAATATTAAAATCTTCTCATAATTAAATAAATCCCCCACAATTTATTTAATTACTAACCCACTTCTTCCGCAATTAAATTATTTAAATTATTTAATTGTCTCTCACAATTCATTTCTAAATTTAAATAAAAATGATCTATTTAAATTTCTCTCTTCAAGTAAATAATTTACTTATTATCATATGATTGCACCATTTTGAATTAAATTCAAAATAGCATTTCCCTCCACAAATTAAGTATTTTCTAAAATGACTTGATTTTCTAACTCATCCTTTTTCTACTTGCTAATTCTCATCACGCTGTCACAACTATTCTCATTCCTTGGTTTGATTTCTTAAATTTAAATCTTATCCTTTCATTTCAAATTTCACTCTAATATTGCCCTAACCCTAATTGTTGGTTGTCATGTGCTTTTATGGCCATTGATATTAGGGCTTTTGTCAACTTTCAATCTTGTCCCTCCATCTAAAATTGACATTTCTATAAAATGATAATTTTACTCTCATTTTGACATCTACAATCTACTTCTTCTTCATCTATTTCTTGTCTTCATGCTTAGAGTCATTTTATGCTAACATCGTTATTTTGTAGATTTTTGTAGTGTATGTAGAACTTAGTTTTTTACTTGCACTTCATTCAAATCCTTCAACATTTATATACTCTTGTCATAATCATAGTTGCTCAACAAATAAATCTGAGAGCACATTTCACATTATAGCAAATAGAGAAGGGATATGGAGGTTAATCATGGAGGCCTCAAAGAGCATTAGTGATATTGCTTCTTGTTTTAATTTATTTCTTCCTTTGTGCATCAACATCTGGAAAGATAGAAATTCCTACATTTTCACTCATACTCAAATGGATAAAAAAAATTCTTTGTATTTTAACGCTATTATTTTCTCTAATGTGCTTCTACAGATTCAAGTTCAATCGAACAAAGTTGCACTTGACATTTCTCACCTCCAGGTGCTCCTGGATCACTGGGGCAATGCCCCATGTACTGTTGCTCGGGTTCTTGGCTCACCTTCCTCTTCTCACATTCGGTCACCCTCTTGGGGCCAGTAGAGGAGTGGCTTTGCTCACCTCGCTCTCAGCCTCCTTCTCGACATGGCTCCCACCCTCCTCGGCACTCTCACACTCCTCCCCCTTGGGCTAGCCAGGGGTGGCCCTCTAGAGGTGTTGTGAGGATTAGTGGTGGCAGCTCTGGGTGGCCCTCTGATACCACTCCTAGTGGTAGCTCTGGTTGTCCTGGTGGTGGTTCTGGTTGGCCGAGCTTTGATAATAAAAAAATTGTGCTTGGCACTTGCAATCTCACCACAGTGCGAGGAAGATAAAGAAAAATAAACTGATGATGGTTGGGGTCCTCCTCCTGACATCACTCCTGACCCCGTTGATGTATGGGGAAAGAAATTTGATGATAGAGATCCTCCTGGCTCTGTGAGCACTACTCTGGCCACTTGATGGCCTTTTATTTTCTTTATATTTTATGGACTTCTAGGCTAGGCCCATGTAACTTTATATTTTGGTTTTCTAGGCTTGGCCCATGTGACTCTCGAGTTGTGCCTTCTTACCACCCATCCCTTTTTTTAATATGTATCTTATCTTTTTAATTTAATATAGATATCTACCTATTCATAAAAAAAAAATTAAAGTCAGAAGATCTATTTTTTAGTGTAAAAAGACATGTTTTATTTGTTATGCTGGTTTATAAGTTTTGAAGGAAGTAATAATAAAATAATCACACTATTAATTTTACAAAATAAATTTGTTTGATCCCAATTCAAATCTAATTTGTATCTAAGACAATAATATCTTAGATTCAAATAAAATAAAATTTTGAAATTAATCTAAATTCCACCAATAAAACCAATCTATAGTGATAAATTTACTCTATTTAAATTAAATTCAATAAAAAATTGACACCTTAGAGCAAAAATATTCAAGGCCTAGAAGAATGTGGAGATGATAAATCCTCAAAGACAGATATATTTTTATCCTTGTCTACTTCAACTACGAGTGTTCTCTTTGTTAGTGGAAGCAAAAGGTAAAAACAACAAATAGATAGTTGTAGCTATATGTAGTGTTGTTCACAAAATATTTGAACCTACTATGATGAAAACTAATTGATTAACTATTTGAAACATCTTAGAGGATATAAGTGATTGAGAAACTCAAATAAATAACAAAAATCTATGGCATCAAGCAAATTCACCATCAGCAATTCACCGTTAGAAAATTAACTGCCAAAAATTCACTGTAAGAAAAATTCACCACGAGCAATTCACCGCTACTGAAAATTCATTACATCAACATTTTTAATATATATTTCCAAGACTTTGAAAAAAAATTGCAAAAGAATAACGAAGGTCTGCATTTCTATTATTAATGTAGTGAAAATTATTCTTTTGAAAAAAGAATTTCAAAGTCTTGGAAATATATATTAAAATTTTTAATGTGATGAATTATCCGCGACGATGAATTTTTGGTGGTGAATTTGTCATGGTGATGAATTGTTGGCGATGAATTTTTTGATGGTGAATTGATGGCGGTGGATTTTCCAAGAACCAAAATCTATAAATAAGATATGGATTAGGCTTAAGGGGAATATAAAAAATTGGACTAAGGATAATGCATCTAAAAAATTTAAATATCAAGTAAAAATGACATGTTTTGAGAAAATTTAAGCACATTCAAAGCCTTGTGGATGTCATATTTAAAATGTGTGTTTACCATTCTTTCCCAAAACAAATCATTCACTGAGGTGAATATTTGTTCACCAAAGTGGATGGACCATTTTTCAAGGTGAACCGAAATAAAAGGGGCAAACTAATGACTTAAGGCTGAAAACAAAGGTCTTAAAGCAACACAGGACGGCAAATACTTTATAAACAACTTAAACTAACTAAAAATAATATAGGAGACGTTATAAGAAGCTAACTAAACGCTTCCACCAAGGAAAAACATGTTAAATGAGAGTTTAATTTTATTTCCATACCATGTAGAGTTATGCATTAGGTTATCAGGTCATCATTGAACTACCATCTATACATGTTTATTTTTACATACTTACAAGGATTAATAATCATTGACTAGGGTGAACACACCTAAAATAATTGAAATCTATACTAGTGTTAATGTATGTAAAATAAAAGTTCCTATGAAATGTTTGATGTTTTTCCTATTCCTTGGGATGCTAGGTTGTATGCATATGTGTATTACTTTATGAATAAGGTTGATTGCATGTTCCTATTTACTTCAAATCCTTTATAAGACATTATTTAATATACATGTTAGAAGTAATGAAATGATGCTCATTGAATATGAAAATAAACTTATACACTTACATGTATCATATCTATGTTTTATATTCTTATTTATGTATATTCCTATATAGGAAAGACTTGATCTATTTGTGTTCAATTACAGAAAAGAAAACATGATGTATGCATTATCTCTCCTTAACTCTCTTCACTTAATAAATGTTTATGTAGATTAGAGATCCATAAATATGTTTGTTGTTATATATATTATTATTCTTAATGGTGTTGAAGTGAAACAATGAGATCAATAGATTTGTATGTAATGGGTGATATCCTTCTCTTTGTATGTTGAGAAAGAAGATAAGTTCATTTAGTGAGAATGAGTTTAACGAATATATTTCTAAACACTTATGTATGATATAGTAATTAAACCTTCTTATGTAAATGCAACTTGATCTTATTCTTCTCCCCTCTCTTTATGATTACATTTATTGGTGAAATAGAAAGAGAACCTATGTTGATGAGTTGTTTCTATATTATTCTTTCCTTTGTAATGTCACCATTATGTAATTATTGGAAGAAAATATTATGATATAAAATCTCAATATATCTCTTATGCTTATGAAAGGTATTAATGAGTTAGTAAATTGTAAGCTTAAAATTTGTTATAAAAGCCTTGGTTACAACACTAGAAGCTCTAGGGGTGTTGTTAATTCCTATCTATATTTGTGTGTGTGTGTGTTATGCTAGTGGTGTTTCTATTTATGTTTTCCATGTGGTAAGATGTGTATGATAAGAGTACTTGCATAAAATTGTTTTAACATAATTTATGATTCAACATTGAATTCTAAATGAAGTATGACATACTCTAGTATTGATTTTTGCATATTGTATGATGAAAGATTTTGTGTATTGTCCATAATATGTGCAAGGTATGAGAAAAAATTATAAGCTTTGATTGCTTATAAACTAGTGCATCTTGCATTTTGCTCCTTCCAATACATGTCTAGCATGCAACATGAGTGGAGATAAATAATTTAAAGTCTGACAAGTCTATTTTGATGTCTCATATCTATATAATTTAATGTATAGAGGGGTCCTTAGAGAAGGGTTTATTGAGACCATTTTTTATTTTGATTAAAGCATAGTACCACACAACATTAATCCAAATTTTTACAAGTATATTTTGATGTCTCTTATCTATATAATTTTTATTTTCCCAATCACTTAATTCAACATAATCACATATAATTCATTGCTCAATTTGAGAAAAAATAATTGCTGTATCTATTCTAAATTCATCCACATGCTTTAAGGAAAACACCTATTTTTTTAAGTTCAAGAGAAGGAGTTCCAAGCAGTGATAAATTTGGTTTGATAACTCTTATTAGATGGACTGAAACATTTTTTGACTTGCACATCACCTACATAACTATGATGCTCTTATTTGGAATAATCTTCACAAGTTAGTGTTTCTCCTAGTTAATTATATTTAGTTTAATACCTCAAATGGTTCAATTTTGGGCTATCAAATATGTTTACAAACTCTTTAAGAGATGGCTTGTTTGGAATTAGATCTCATTGTTTCAATACAAATTAGACCCTCAAAATTTGGAAAATTTATAATTACAAGGGAATTCACATGTCAACATAAATATTAACTTCGACCAATCTCATTCCCAGAGTCTTGATGTTGCAACCTAGGCTCTAATACCAACTATGATGCCCAAAAATTTCAACCAAAAGCACAATTGAGAACATGACACAAATTCCAAATTTCAACCACATACACTTGACTAACTCATAAAATCTTGATTACAATGCACATACATTAAAATCATAGTCATATTTGACCAATAAATTATAACCTTTAATTACATAAAAAAAAAATTGACAATCATGGTTGGATTTCAAAAGGAGATGTGGAATCACAACATCGAGATAGACTAATTAGTTCTACTAACACATTTATAATTTGAAGACGTAATTAGGTCAATACTATGAAAATATATCAATTATAATTTTAAAGTTATTTATGGAAGGACAAGACCTAAGGGCTAGACCTATGCCTCAAGGGCTCATCCATGATGGTCTTGCCTATGTAAGGAAATTAGAGGCTTTTTAGTTTTCCAACTTGAGATTGGACCATCACATACTTGGTTGGTCAATAACTATATTTATCATCTAGGTTTAACTCATAACTGATTTCATAATATTTTAATAAATACATAGAATAGACAAAAATGGTTAATCTATGAGGGCTCCTCTCACTATATAGTGAAATGATAGAAAAGATCTAAAAAGGGATTTTACCTATTATTAACACCTTCTATGTGTATCATATTATACTCAACCAAATGATATACTTATGATTCAATACTATACACTCTACATATCATGACCATTATCTATAGGATGAATATACAAATATACTATACACTCCTATATCATTAGTTAGCATAATAGTACAACTTATTTATATTTAATGATGTTTATAATTGTATACTTTAACAATGTGGCACGAAAATGTTGAACATATAGAAAAGAGTAAATAGTTCGAATAGAATCAAAATATTTACTTGTAATAAATGATATCCTTAATTTATGATTTGTATCATTAAAATCATTAGAATATTTACCACTAATAATAAAGACAATGTAACCTTTATGTTAACTATATTCGGTTATATATAGAGATTGATCAACTATAAGGTTTAGAGAACTATCATTCCTTCCAGTAATATTTAGACACAACTATATGTTCCTAGAAACCTCAGCACTATACATATGAAATATAGAAATTTCACCATGGAAAATAATATTAAAATATAAACATAATTCCACCTTATCCTACTAAGGATTGACCATGGACTCATTACCATCACAAGAATTACAATAATAGCTAGTACTCAATTACTTTTGACAATAACAATGATTAATAATTCAATAATAATAATAATAATAATTTAACTAGAATTCCCTAGCTTTAGAGAATACCTGCTTGCATGATAGGGGTACCTTTCCAAACTTAATTCATCTTATAAATTAAAGGTAATCATACCTTTTTCTAATAAACATATTATGGCTAAGGAAGTAGCTATGTCTTTAATAGTTTCATTTTAAATTCGAAATGACAGAGGATATGGAATCCCCTTTCAATACACCCACAACATATACTCCATGATGTGCCAATACATCTTAGTCTATTTTTGGTAAGATTATTCCTTGAATTTGGTAAATGTGATCATGCATCTTCTTCTCAATAGGTAAAATAAAGAGACCAAGAATAAGTGAAGCTCAGATAAAATCAATAGTTTGTTGTTCCATCACACACTCCACTACCTCATTTGAACTCTATCCTTCACAATCCAACCAAGATAATAAAATAAATTTTATAGCTTATTTCACCAAAATATATTAAATCTGGTTTGCATCATGCATCAAAAAATATAAGGGTTTACAAGGGATTCCCCATGATTCAGAGTTGTAATTAAGAAATCTATAAAAATTAAGTTGTTGATAAAACTTTACTACACAAAAGTTGCACAAAATAAAATATATGTCAAGAAATTCATAACAATTTTATATTGTATCTTCTAAATGTCACCTCCTAAATATGGGTTTAGCAGTCTTGATACTCAAGTTGTCTAAAAATGGAAATATTTTCCTAGCATATCATGAATGTAGATATATATGGATGAAGCCTCAAGAAAAATTATCAATAGATAATTTCCTTGTGGTATAATATGTGACAACTTGTAAACATTGAAATAAAGGTCAAGTTCTCAAGGTGCATTTGTTGCATATCATACACTTTCTAGAGGGAGCAATCCAAAGAACCAGGTCACACAAATAGTGTGTGTGACATATTTTTATCACTAAGCCTTTGAATAAATATATTTGTACCCGATTGAATTAAAATAATAGCATGTTAAAATTACTGTCAAAATTAATTTGATACTCTAGAAATTAAGTATTAACTTTTAAGTGATTTTATCTAACACTTATCTAGAATGTAAGAGAGAGAGACCGTGAAGCTCTCCCACTAAGCTTGTATGACTCTAATTAACTTCCAAATATTTAATAATCAACATAAATATGGAACAAAATAGATCCCATGAACCTTGCATCTAATCATAGGTTTCAACCCCAAAAATTTATGCAATATTTTTATATGCCTCTAAACTTGTGTTCCCATGTATAAAATCAAGAAAGCTATTATAAAAATACTCACACATCTATACTATCACCAAAGTCCCAACTAAAATGTAAATCTACCTTTGTTAATGATAACAATTCTCTCTCTTTTAAATAAATAATTTGCGTGAGTGCAAGTGAAGTCGAGTTAACATAAAAACATCTCCCCTACAATTACTCCCCACCATGAAGTTGTTATTGCAGATATGTCATACTCTCATTTCTTTGTTATGCTAGTATTAGGCTTCTAGCAATTTCTCTATTAGAATGGTCTTCATCATTAGTCTGTGGAAATTATTACCATATAAATACATGAATATTAAACTTATAAAATGACTGTTGTTCTACTCAAAACTAGAGAATTATGTGTGAAGATTAAATAAATGATGTTTTACCTATTAATAGCATAGTTTCATTCCTTTTGACCC
Organism: Sequoiadendron giganteum; assembly: GCA_007115665.2. NCBI lineage: Eukaryota > Viridiplantae > Streptophyta > Pinopsida > Cupressales > Cupressaceae > Sequoiadendron > Sequoiadendron giganteum. The sequence continues at coordinate 354,960,265 of CM021109.1, read as the reverse complement.
AAATATATATGAATATCCCCATTGCTTGGTGATAGCTAGGGTTTGGTCATTAAGTATCTTTCATAGTGTAGATGAAGTTTACATAAAATTTCCTCAACTACTTAGGGATGTGTGTGTATCCTTTTATTTTCATAGTTATAATCTTAAATTAAATACAAAGACTAGAGAAATGTACCATGAAAAACTACTCACCATGGGGAAAAAGCAGTGAAAACTTATCTACCTTTTCATGATTTTTCTTCCTACCATTTATGATTTCTTATTTATATCACCAACCATGATTCCTAAATATATTTAAACTACCATTGTTCTAGTGTTCCTATTTGCATCAAATTATCTCTCAAAAAAATGTGATTTACCCGAAAATAATCTGATGAGAAATGTAATACCCCTCTATTTTGCTTCTTGTTCAAGTTGCTTTATGCTATGTTTGGTTGCAGTTACCTTGTTTCTGGATACATTTTGTTATAATGTTTTGATCGTTACTATTGAGCGACAACATTATTGTGGGATTTAGTTATCTGATTATTGTTTCACATGCATTATGGATTAATGATGTTGTAGAGTTAACATGAGATGTTATTATGAGATTACTGGATTATGATGGAAGTGTCAGTTTCAATGAGTGTATTGGTGAAGAGGACGGTTTCGCATCACTCGCTTGCGAGCGTCCTACGAATCCATAATTTCTTCTTCATGGTGTGTATTATATGTTGGATATATTGTACAATGTTGTTTACTTGGTTGCAGGATTGCAGGTACATGACATCGACTCCACCTAGTTTCACAGGTTTGAGCGTGTCGATCCAACGGTTAAGTTGAACGGGAGATAGTAGCTAGGTAACATGTGTCAATTTTACACCCTAGCCTTAGTGTGTCGTCAGTTGTGTGTGTCGAGTCATTGTCTGGTCTTGCTTTGATATTATTTAATTATGAAGAATTCTTGATTTGGAAATAGATATTTAGAATAATTGCATTTAAATCATGTTGATGATTATTTAATTTAAATAATGCAATGTAGATAAAAGTTTATATTTAAATTAATTAATTATATTTAGTTTATTTAATTAATTAAATTTAATCCAAGGGGTTGAATTTAGTTATTAAATAATTAAATTAATTAATTAAACGTGATGCAAGAGAATGAAAGGAAATAAAAGAATTAGAATTAATTTTGGAATTTAATTCCAATGTGTGGGAATTAAATTAGAAATTGTAATTAAATGTTTATTTGGGAAATTGGTTGCAACTTTGGAAATTAATTTATTATTTGAAATTGCATTTTAAATTGAAAGTGGGTTTTTGAAAAGTGAAATTGAAATTGAAAATTGAAATTGAAATTGAAATATCTAATTTGCATATAATGTGAATTAGGGTTGTAAATATTGAAAAATTGAAATATCTAATTTGCATGTAATGTGAATTAGGGTTGTAAATATTGAAATTGAAATTGAAATTGAAATATCTAATTTGCATGTAATGTGAATTAGGGTTGAATTAGGTATTTTTGATTTATAAGAATATATGTTTTAATTTTAGGGAGAAAGTTCTTTTAGAAAAAAGACATTTTTACAGTAGGGAAGAAATTTTTGGAAAATTTGCACAAGGGTTTGAAGAAAGTTTGATTGTAGAATTGATTGAAGGAAAGATTGTTTGCATTTGTTTGGTTTTGGATTGGATTCATTGGAGGATTGAAGAAATTTCAAGAAATCTTTGGAGGAGGCTTACAACAAAAATTCATCTCTTCCTGTAGCTTCTTGTACCAGGTTTTCCTCTTTGTGTTTTATTGTTCTTGATTGTTTTTTTTAAATAGTAGTGATTAAAGATTTGTTGTTAAATCTGTTTTAGAAAACAAACTTGATATTAGAAGAAAATAATTAAATAAATTTACAGCCTTTGCTTGTGAAAATTCTTGAGTGAAAATTGTGAAAACCTTGTTGAATTTAAATTTTGGAGAAATTGATTTTATTGTTATTGAAATCAAACATATAGATTGAACAAAGCATTTAGAATGTTTTTAGAAAATGAAACTTTCTGTTTATTATCAAAAAAACGGATTTTAAAATCTACAGGATAGTTATATTTTCATGGTAAAATGGTCTGATTGCGTCGCCTATAACTTCATTTTCAAACAAACTAGGTTTTCAAGAAATTTAAAGGGTTTTTGCATTTTGCAATTTTCTAACCCCTGTCCAAAAATCTCAAATACCCAGATCGTAGTTTTTGAGTTATGCTTGAAACATGAGACTGTTGTTAAATTATTTTTCCCATGGCTGTTCTGAAAATAAAATAATAATAAATTGATATTTATAAATATTAATATTTTATGTATTGTTATTATAATATTTTATATTATAATTTATAATACTAAAGTATTATATTTATTTATATTATTTTAAATAAAATTTGTATATTAGATTAGTGGAATTAAAATTATAAGCATATGGGAAATTATTGTTATTTTAAAATGGCTTGTTAAAGTTTAATTGAAAGAGTTAAATATTTGATTTAAAGAATGCAATACATTATTGAATAGAGTTTTAAAATTGGATTGATTAGTGTATATGGAAAATGGATAGAGAAACAATATGTTATTATATTAAAGTGATTGAATGTGTTGAATAGAAAATTGAATGAGATGTAAGATTTGGTTAGGAAATGGAAAGAGTTTACTTGCATGGATTTGTGTCGATTTAAAAGTAAATTAAGAAGTTGTTTTATTGATGAAGCAATCAATTATGTTATTTATTAATTTCTATTTAGATTAATTGAATCATTGTGATTGGATTATGAAAAAGATATGGATTTAGTATATCCAAAAGTAGTATCTTCCTCATGCTTATCTTAAAAGATTTAATTCTTTGTATTCAGTAAAGGGAAGTAAGTTTAATTGTTTTAGATTTTCAATAATGAAAAGGGAAATAGGGGTTATGATTATTTTAGATGATCTACTTATCATGTCTTTGACTTTGTCAACACTACCTATTGAATGAGTATGGATTTAGGAAATCCAAATATTAGATTTGATTGATGACTTGAATGCTTTTGTTGCAATGTCGTCAAGTTGCATTGTTGGGTTTGGGATTTATTGTTAGTCCTAAATTATAAGTCTTCCAGAAGAACTTAAAGGATAAGGGTTGTTGAATCTTTATGCCATCCAGTTGTTTCCCCTTGGGTAGTGCATGGCGTCTTTTCAGTTTTACCCGGTTTTTATGAATGGGAATGCTTGCACCTCCTTAGTTTAGGAGCGGATTATGGGATCCGTGTCTCCTTGAAAGGAGTGGACTATGTGATTGTTGCCTCCAAGATGTTTGGAGTGAGTTTCTATTATTTGTATTCTCCTTGTGTTGGAGTGGTTATGATGCCTAGTTTGTATGCACTTGTGTTTCCCTTGGTGATTGGTTGTGAGTGTGTTGTCGAATAGAAGAGTGGCTTATGTTAGGCACCAGAGCCCAAAGAGGTAAACTGGATAACCTTCAGGAGTGATTTAAACAAGTGATAATTAAAATAATGTACATAGAAGATTAGGACTAACTTCTCACTAATCAAGATAATTTTACCTCACTCATAGACACAAGGGCTTGTTTAGACTTGGGATGAGTGGGAAGGCTTGGAATGGCAAGATCAACTATCTAGTTCTTGCAAGAGGTAGTTGATTCCGCATGAGTGAGTATGAGTGTCGGGATTCGGTTGAGGTCACCAGGATTACTTGTGCCAAAACCTATGAAGAATGCCTAGAGGAGATCTCATGACAAACTATGCGATGACACTCTATTTATGACAACTGTTGTTAATTATTTTATGTGTATGGTTATTTGAACATACTTGATCTACTTTATGTCTGGAAGCAATGTGACCTATGTCAGTGATGTTGGAGTTGTACTTGTATTGTACTTGTATTGTATTTGATTTGTACTTGTATTGTACTTGAGTTGTACTTGATTCGTACTTGTATGGTGAATGAGTTGTACTTGTTAATTCATTTGGTTGGTTATAATAGTATGAGTCAGTATGAGTTTGCCTTTGGTTAGAGGTAGTAGAATCTTTGTCCATGTTACTTTGTTACTATCTCCTAGCATGGGGGGTGGGCCTTCGGGTACCACATTGGTAGGGTGGAACATGCACCAAAACCGTTGGATCCCCATCGATCTTCTGTACTTGGTGGCGAGACATCCAGATGGACAGCTCGCGATTCTTGTTGTAATTTCTTGCATTGTAATATTTCAGCTTGTATAAGTTATTTTATCCCTCTTATGTTTATGAGGTGGAGTTATGTAATTGTAATCATTTGTACTATTACCTCATTTTGGGAATGAGTGATGTAACTATTGGATTAAGATAATGTTTATGAGATTGTAATTTGGTTGATTATCTTATTATGTTATGTGGTATTCTTATGATGTATGATGTTTATTTCATAAAGTTCATAAGGCTATGGTTATATGTTATATGTATATGTGGGTTTAAGTAATCCTAACCTTGTAGTCTTAGAGGTTGTTGTTAATTAGTAAGTGAATGTGTATGTTAAATGCACTTTATAAAAAAAAATTAGTTCACTTAAGATGTTAATTGCAACTTTCGTTTAAGGTTACTTGGTGGGGCATTACAAGAAACAACACTACCCCAATAGCAAGGGTCACCCGATCCTCCATTAAGCACACGTATAAAAACTCAAAATAATAAATACCCCTTCACTAATCACCAAATAAAGCCCTTATAACATGCTTGAATCATTGAATAGACTATATGTAAACTTTAGGTTATGGGGTACAAGTAGAGGCTCATTCATTATCTTCCACCCACGTATCTAATGGTCAGAAAGAGGTGGTCAAATTTATTTACTAGTGTATATATTTATACAAAATCTACATATATAACATCAAAAGATATATTCTTACAAATGTTAAGTTATAGTAATCATCAAATTATTTACATTAATCTTATAATAATAGTTAAGATTAATCATATAATAATATTAGCATAATAATGAATTCATGAAATTAACATAAACATAATTATGACATAAAGATATGAGAAGAAAATGTAAACACGACCACCAAATGTTGTAGTCTATGAATCAAGAACCCAAAACATCAAATACAATCTCGCAATCCTATTTTTAGGATTCATCAAGCAGCAAGGGTATTTGATTTACCGCTATAGCATTAAGTAGAATCAACAAAGAAGACACTACCATTGCAATTTAACATAACAATATAAAAATTATAAGACATGCAATACATACCTGGTAAGAGAAATTTGACAAGAAACACTTATGATTTTGTTAACTCACCCTTGCTTTGAAAGCTTTCTAGTGTTCTCTCTATTGCGTTTGAAGATAATCTCTCTGTTGCATCCCTTCTATCTTTTGTTGACCAAGGATTCAAATTTGCATGTTCAAGAGTTCAAGTTGCTCAAGGATTTTGGAAGACAACTTAGCATCACTCAAAAAAAAATTCCTGTATCTCTATTCCCACTTTCTTCAACTTCTCTAAGAAGTTGCCAATGGTAGATATAATGTCATTGAGAGAGTATTTTCAATAAAGAATATTAGGCACTGAGTGTTTATCATTCAATAGCACGATTCATGCATCAAAGGAACACAGGTCCTCACCCAAGACACTCGATTGTTATGTGGCTTTCTCACCAGCACAAAATGGTCTCGACAATGGATGCACCTCGAGATCATAATTGACACTAGTCGTCACTTCTTGTTTTTAAATTCCTCAAAGGTGTTTATCCCTAGACTGTGAGGTTATATTTTGCACTGATATCACTATTGTTGTGTGAATGGAGTTGGGGCTCAGTTTTTATTTTTATCATGCTACATCTTGAGCCATGCAAGATGCCACCCAAGACATACGAAGACCAAATACAGACCAAATGAAGACCAAACACATGTCAATTTAAATCAAGCGGATAAAAATGTACACGGCAAAAACGTCATTGTAGTGGAAATGCCTTTCATCGTTAATTAAACTCTTAGTTTCATAAACATCAACTTAAAGAACACATACTTAGACATTAGTTCAATCTTTACTAAATCAAATCATTCAATCACCCTGAACTTCAAGTTTTTTGACTCCATAGATGTGAGGTTAGATCTAACTTTCATAATGGTATTGGGACTCTTAAGGAATAAGAATAAGGCATGGTCTCACCAACTTAGCAAAAGGAGAATTCAAGTTATTTTTTAATTTAAAATAAATTTAGACATAACAAAATAGAGTGGTTTACCATGGTCTCAAATTGGCTCAATGCCAAGGGTATAAGAAAGTTTGGGTGGAGGGTGATTCCCTAAATATTATCAATAATTTTAAATTAGTCTCTCCCCCGTCACGGACTATTGAAGCCTTGATTAAGGATTCAATTGAAACCATAAATTCTTTTGATAATGTCTATATTTCCCATATTTTGAGGGAGGGAAATAAGTTATCCAATTTTTTGCTAAATTTGGGGTTAAGGAACAAACATTATGGAATTTTAATGATTCCATTCCTTTTGAAGCGACAGTGATTATCATTAATGAGAGTTGATATCTGGTGGATCCTCGCAGGCGTGGTGGGATGTATGTCCTTTGTCACATGGGTGAAATATTTGAATGAGGATGCTAAAGTTTTGATTTTGAAGGACGAGTTTCACTTGGTTTGGAGCTACATTTCATTATTGCCTTTCTGTCCTTTGGTGGGTCTCGCACGGATTTTAGGTGTCTTTAGTCAAAGCTTCTAGAGGTTTATTTTTTGTATTTTTTGGCCTGGGTGGTGTGAATATCATTTTCATGTGGTTTTGGTTGTGTGTGGCATTGAATTTCATGATGGGTGGGGATAGGAATCGTGTCGATCCCAAGTCTTGTGACACTATTAAGCAGAAGACAAAGGTTTGGGAGGTCCTTGAGAAGGTTGGTTTAACTGTCTACATGGAAATATTGCATGGTTTCAATGCACAGGTTACTAAGATGATTGCTAAAGGTTGGAATGACAGAAACCTTAATTTGGGTGGTAGAGATGTCATGGTGGATGAAGAATTTATAGCTCAAATTATTGGTTTGTCCATTCAAGGAATAAAGTTTTTTAGGGACAAGAAAGACTCGCAGGATGTGATGTCAATCTTCTTCAAAGGTAACGAGGCGGCTAATCTCAGGAAGGTTAAAAGTGGTGGTTGGTATAGGAGTTCTTTGAAAGCACTCTGGTGTGATTTGGTGGAAGAAGTCATGAGGTATGTTACCTTGGAAGGAAGGTACATGGCCATCAATAACTACCATTTTCTTTTGCTTAATCATTTTAGGCATAAGAAATGGGTTTCTTTTCCTTATTATTTGTTGATGTTGTTGGATACAGGGATCAAGGATCACATGAAAAACCCTAGGAACCTGATTCTGCATGTTGGGTTGATTTATGAGCATGTGCAAGCGCATGAGGTGCACAAATCTCTGGTGTCTCCAAAGGATAATGTTGGCAAAGCCCGAGAGGGTTATGAGACAAAGTTGGGTGAAGAAAGGGTTAGCAAAAGAGCCAAGAGTAGGAGGCTTATTCTGAATAAAGAGTTAGAGTCTAAAAAAGATGATGATGTTGACTACGTCCTAGACTCCTATGCCTCTCTTGAGGAGGGTCCCTCTTCCCCTATTCTGGGAAAAACATGGAATAGAAAGTCGGTCGACAAAGAGGGCTACACTATGTGTAGCGATGATGCGGTCACGACAACTCATCCTAAAGATGCCAAGGATAAGACTAGCATGTATGGGGAAGCTTCCTATCCTCCCCCTAAAATTAAACATGCTAAGGAAACTGAGGTGGGGAGTCATAAGAGCAAGGAGCCGAGATCTGCCAGTCAAATCTTGGAGAAGGGTTTCCCTCTCTCTCTTGCTGGTGGTATTTATGGTGAGGCCTCTTTGAATGTTGACACCTAGTTAATGTAGGGTAAGGGTGGTGTTGTGGATGGTGGTCTTGTTGGGGGTTCTAACAAAGCGGAGGGGTATAAGGAGTTGAAAAGGAAGACTATTGCAGAGGATCTTGCTTGCTCCATTCACAAGTTGAAGTCTCATGCCCCTATTGATAAAGGTAAGGATATTGTGGATGATAAAATTCAAGTTAGTTCTATTGATGAGGATGATGTTGTGGAGGATGGGGTTGTAAATTTTGATAGGGAATAATTTTTTGATGTGTTGGGCTCGGCCCGTGAGACTGCTAATCTGTAGTTTAAACTTTTTAAATGATTTTTTCATGAAATTAACAAGATTAATGTTAGGATTAGAGGTGTGGCTAGTAAGGCTGAGGACCCTATTGTTCAAAGACAAATTGACAATTTGATGGAATTTTTGAATATTGTGGCTAATACTATGGTGGAGGAAACCATCAATTTGAAGCAAAATTTGGAAGGTAGAATTTTATCCCTTGAGGATAAAATTGATAAAATTGGGAAAATGTTGATGAAGAGTGGTGAAGCTACTAAGCTTGTGGGTACTCCAAATTTTTCCATGAGGAAAGTGGTGTTAAAGAGTGGTGAGGCGTCTAAACTTGTGGGCACTCTAGATTTTGCCATGATGATTTCTCCTATGATTACTACTAAAAAGAGAAAAGAGTTTGGGTTTGTTGTTGTTTCTATTGCTAGGGGTAAAGTGTTGGATGTGGGCAGTGCTAGTGAGAAGGATACTGCTAAAGGTAAAGTTTTGATTGAAGAGGTAAAAAATGGTGGGCCTAGGATCAGAACTAGAAATATAATGAAATCTCAGGTTGGGGCCTCTGGGAGGGAGGTGTCTGATACTGTGGATGATGTGTAGAAGATGTTTGATACTAACATGGAAGATAATGAAATCCTAAAGAATATGTAGTGTATTTGGCTGGCTTCTTTTTGGCTATTTTTTGGTTGTTGTTTTGATATCGTTGGGTTGATTGTTGCATAGTGTTGTTATCTTTTCTTATCAATTGCGCTCTTTTGTAAAGGGTTTCGGGCCCCTTCAAAACCCATTTTTTACCTTTAATCAAAAAAAAATAGAGTGGTTGTAAATAAAGATCTAACACATGAAGTTTAAATCTAAAGAAAGACACATATTGAAACCACCATTAAGTATTAACACCTATAAAGATATTCTCATCTATACATATGTATACATATGCACTCATACAAATATGTATACATCTTTACACATTATCATTGATAACTTAATAACTATCCAAAATGATAACTAGGATTATCAAACAATTATAATTTGAGAACCTTTCAAATGATAGATAAGATTATCAAAATAATAATAACTTGAAAAAATATTCAATACTTTTGAATTGCATATAAAGAAATATCAAATCATTATCCCGATAAATATCACATGAATAATGATTGTGTAAATAAGTATCAAAACACGTAATAAATTGAACTATAAATAACTAATAGATATTTAGTCAATGCCTTATTTAATTCTAGTGAATATCAAATCAACAAATAATAAATATTAAAGAATAATAACTTGTTAATTTTTACATGTAACACTAACGAATCGTTAACTTTTGCATACAAAATCATTAACTATGTATATCCAATTGTTGAACAAGAAAAAAAAAATTATAAAACATTAATTATCACCTTATAAATCCATGGATTATACTACACCACAAATATCATGATATTCAAATAAATCTAATGTATATTGAAGATAATACATGAGTTATAAATGTTGTAGGAAGGGAGGGGCCTTACACCAACATAGACCAAATGAAGTAGTACCTCAATTGTATGTGTTTTGTTTTAGAATGAAGTGCATAATTCTTGGCAAGATGAATGACACTCTAGTTGTCTATGTCTAAATAACTATTAACCTACTACTTGCCTAACTCCTCTAAGAAATATTGCAACCAAATCATATCTTTGCTTGCTTTAGTTGCAAGAATATACTCTACTTCTATAGTTGACAGAGCAACAACTTTCTACAACCTTCAAATCCAACTAATTATTGTCCCACCAATAGTAAACACCTAACCTATAGTATTGTACCTGATATCAATTTCACCCACCAAATTAGAGTCAGCATATCCTTGTAGAGCAACATTTGATCCTCTTGAAAATATAAACGTTTAATAGATGTCCCTCTCAAATACCTAATAATCCATTTCACAACATTCAATGTTTCATTCTAGGATTTCTCATATACCTACTCACAACTCCAACATCATGTGCAATATCTAGCCTTGTGCATACCATGGCATACATTAAATTACCAACAACTAAAGAGTATGGAACCTTTGACATTTTTCTTCCTCTCTTGTGTCTTTGGACACATATCCTTAGTCAATTTAAAATGACTAGGCAAAGGAGTACTCACAACTTTTATATTTTCCATGTTAAACTGTTTCAACGCCTTTTCTACATATCACTTTGAGATAGAGTTAATTTTATGTTTTCCATATCTCATGAAATACTTGTACCAAGGATTTTTTTGGATGCACCCAAATCCTTCATAAAAAAATACTTTTCTAAATTTTGTTTCAACTCATTAATATTCTCCATGTTAGACCTCACAACAAGCATATCTTTGAGAAAAATTCAATTTTGATGGAGCTGCTAAAGGAAACCTAAGATTGGCTTGTGGTGGTGGTATTCTCAGGAGCTTTGATGGCAAGGTTATTGTTGGTTTCTCTAGGGGATTGGGGGAGCAATTGTGTAACATGATTGAAACAATAGAGATGTTTTCGGGGTTCAAGATTTCCATATCATTGAGGATAAAGGGATTACAGGTTGAAGGTGTCTCTAAGCTTGTCATAGATGTTGTGAAAGGAAAGGTGAAGGTTGGATGGACTATCATTGACATTATTAATGATATCCAAAATATTTTGATGGGTTTAATTATATTCATTCTATCACATACTCACAAAGAAGGTAACAAAGTGACTGATGCTATGACCAATATGGGAATACTATTGAACTCCATTAAATGTTGGAGAAATAATTTGAGTCTCTTAGAGAATGTTGGAAGAATTCTCTTGGAAAATTATCACAATAAACTTATTCCAAATGTGGAGGACCTACAATAATATCATAATATTAGAATATATATTCTTTGTAAGAACAATTAGTTCAAATATTTTACTTTTACTACTTGGGGATTATGGGATGACGATGAGAGTGTGATGAGAAGGGTTTAGAGTTGTATGATATGTAAGGATTTTCTTTCAACCTTGTTTGATTTTTATAGCCCATAATCTATGTGTTATGTTATCGATTGTCTTGAGTTGGAATGATGAGATGGTTAAGGCCAATGTCACGAGCCATATCATCATGATTCAAGGTTTGAAGAATGAGAATAGATTTCCCATGAAAAGGAACCTTCCAACCAAGATGATTAATTATAATCTAAAAATTGTCTTCAATCCATTCAAGCACTAGAATAAGACTATTGGCACAAAGAGGCTTTATTATCATGCTAAAAGATGATGTAAAAAGGACAAGCTTATAAAATGTGTTGATTTTTTACCTTCACCTAAGGATTCCCCCTTTCTCGGGAATGATTAATCATTTAATTCTATTTCTTTTGTGTTTATCAATGATCTTAAAAACTAATTCTAGAAATCTCCTTCCCACTTTTAAAAACCCCTCTAGTCTTCCTTTCCTGAAGCCCAGTTTTGGTAACTTTCTATAGTATTGCCAGCTAGGATTTTCCTACATCATAGGAGGTAAGCATGTGTGGATGAAGTCTGGTTCTTGTGATAAATTCCATAATGACCCATTACTTTGGCACATTTATGTTGAATGTGGTTTGGTGCTATTAATGGAGAGTCTTAGTAGGCATGATGAAAAACATTTTATAAAATTTTAAGTGTATGGAATAAGAGACATGTTAAAATGGGTGTATATCCTTTGAGGTGAGTGAAGATTTTATAGCTCAAGATATGAGGTCATCATGTAACAATCAAAAAACTAAAAGACATAGGAAAGTGTGGGATATGGAGAACATGAATTTGTAAATCCCAATCAAACTACATGCTAGCTATAATTGATACAAGCTTCCCCACCCATGGGAAAAAGGTATGTTTTGTGTTGATAAAATGCATTACTTTAGAAGATCTCTTTAAGTGTTATTAATTTTACCACCTCTCCCTATTATACCACTTTACGAAAAAATGTGCTCATTAGCTTCCCATTCTATTTTCTCTCTTCCTTAGAGGTTTTGATGAAAGAAGCCATAGATATGATGGATACAAACCTTGATAAGAAGTCTATCTTGCTCCACCAAGGGCTTATCCTTAGGATTTATCATTTTCATCCTGCCCTTTGCCCCCTAAGCCCATTAGGGCTTGTCTTGTCAAATAACTCTCATTTGACTCTTCACCTTCAGGGAACCCCCTATACCCTCATGCTAAGAATCCTAGTACACCTCATTATAAAAGGAATTTGAATTTTCCTACCCATAATGCCACCCCTAAATTTAAATCCAAACCCCCAAACCTACAACTCAAGTCTTCAAAAACCTTGAGAACTCTTAACCAAAAAGTTGTTGTTGCTAGTCTTTATGAGCTTTAAAAAACCCCTCCAAAGGTCTTAAAAAAAGGATTAGCACTAAAATTAAAAAATCTACTAGCAAGAATAAGAAGAAGCCCCTAGATAATTTCTTGGTGGAAGAGGCTAGTTTTGATGATGATGAGAAAGAGGATAACAATAAGACTACAGACAAGGAAGATAACAAAAGAGAACCCAATTCAACCAAGGATGTTGACTACCCTAACCTCATCATTCGGAGATCACATAGAATAGCGAGTCCACCTATTCCTAACATCACCATGGATAAAATATCTAGTAATGTGTCTAAAGAGGATAAGGAGGAGGAATATAGAAGTAAAGAGGCTGATGATGACGATGTTGAGGTGGGTATTGAAGTTCTAAGTTGATTTATTGATCTTAATGTCATTCTCTATGATTCAAAGGACTCTACCCTTGTTAGGGAGCCCAAAAAAGATACTTTCTCTAAATGTGAGAAGATTACCTAGGATTTCACTTCTTTATCAACTCAATTGGATGGCTTGAAAAGAAAAATTTGTGGTTTTTCTTAGTTCACTTTGAAGGCCATCCACCTCTCAACGATTACTCTCGAGTCTATGCTATAATAAGAAATAAAAAAGCATAGAAGACCACTAATCCTAGTACAAGCTCTCAAAAACAAGATATCTTTAACTTCCTAAAGGAGTATTGGGAAAATCTTACTAAGTATGGTGTTTTTGTGTTTATATGTTTTATTGAAAAACTTTACTCTATTGTTGGTTAGTTGTAGGTTTATTGTCACTGGCCTATGGCCTTTGGCCCTTTTTTTATTTTGTTGACTTTTTTCCCTTTGGGTCATTTTTTGTTTGGGTCTAACACCTTGTAAACACTAGTTATCTTATTAAAAAACAAGCATATCAATAAGTATGTTAGCTCAATTGATCAAATAATAATGAAACAAAGAAAATTAGGATCTTAAATCATCAAATAAAAGAAGCTATAAGATCATGATCAATCAAAGGCATACTCCAATGAAATTCAATTAGAAAACACCAAAATAATCAATTCAAAGCATGAAACATGAAATTCAAAGCAATTGAACCTAATTAATGATGCAAACCTCTCGATCTCATTGTGGATTGATGAATAAGTGTGAGATGGATGTGGATTGCTTAATTTTATGCATTGTCCATTGTTGTAAAATCTCTCAATCCCATTGTGGATTGATGCATAAGTGTGAGATGGGTTTGGATTGCTTAGTTTTATGCATTATCCATTGTTGTAAAATCTTGATTTGAAGATTCTTGATGAAGGTTGATTCACAAGAGATTCTCTAGAGTGCTCAAGAAATGAGTATGAAATCCTAGAGAGTAACTTTGATATGAGAATTGTGAATGAATTGATATGGAAAAGGCTTGGTATTTATAGATTCTTAAGATATTGATCAAGGGAGAGAATTTAAATGATGATCAATGGATGAGAGAAGATTAAGGAGGTGAACATGGATCAAAGATTGATCAAGTGGTTGATAATCCATGATGCATGGATCAAGTATTAGATCAAGGGTCAATAATTCATGAGAGACTCAACAACATCCCTTAATTTTAAGAATCATTTTGGAGATATTTTGACTTGGAGGGGAAATTTTGAATTTGAAAAGGGACATTCCTTGGGGAATATTCTTTATGCAGGTTGGAGGATTGGAGGAAAACTAGTCAATTAATCAATTCATGAATTTTTTTAATTATGCAAGTTGGAGGAATTAGTATCCTTAATTAAACAATTAGGAATTATTTAATCAAAGAGGGATATGAGCATTTAATTAAATAATTTGACACTATTTAATCAAAAGGGGAGAAAATGATGAATTAATCAAATTACCTTAATTATTTGATTAATAGGAGGATTAAGTGGATTAACTAAATAATTAGACATTATTTAATTAAGATGAAATAGCTGATCATGATGAGAAAATGGAGTTAGTAAGTGAAATCAGGATGTGTGATATACTTGAGACATTTCCAGGTGTCTATAGTATCATCAATATATATATAAAATATAATATAGCTACCATTATACAACCTCTTAAAATAAACACAATGGTCAGAAGGACACCAATTGTAACCTTGTTTAGCCATAAAACTATCAAATTTTAAATACCATTATCAAGGTGCTTGCTTCAAGCCATACAAACTATTTTTTAATCTTCACACTAAATTTTCCTTACCTCTGACTTCAAATCCATGTGATTTTTGTATATAAATTTCTTCTTCCAAATATCAATGGAGAAAAATTATTTTCACATCTAGTTGTTCAAGATGCAAATATTTTGCAACCACAATACTTAGAATTGTTCTAATAAAAGTCACTTTAACTACAAAATTTTTTTTTATCAAAATCAATACCTTTATTTTGTGCAAAATATTTTACCACAAGTCTAGCCTTAAATCTTTTCTTGCCTCCTTTCAGCCTATAAACCCATTTATTTGGCAAAGCTCTTTTACCTACAAGAAACTTACATAAACCCCAAGTCTAATTTTGCAACAAGGAATCCATTTCTTCTTTCATTCCTTGCCCTCATTGTTCTTTGGTATCCACCTAGATAGCTTCCTCATACCCTTTTGGTTCACTAGCATCATTTAATAAAATAGAACATAAAGAAGGAGAAAATATTTTGGTAGGTCTACTTGTATGCACATAAAAATGGTCTAGAGTACAATTAATTAAATATTTGATATTTAATTAATAAATTCTAATTCTTCTACTAGTATGAATAAATTGATAAATTTATTTATATGGTTCATTACCTTAATTTCCTCTTTTCCAAAAATCACTTTCCTCTTAAATT
Organism: Sequoiadendron giganteum; assembly: GCA_007115665.2. Lineage (NCBI taxonomy): Eukaryota > Viridiplantae > Streptophyta > Pinopsida > Cupressales > Cupressaceae > Sequoiadendron > Sequoiadendron giganteum. The sequence goes on along the minus strand of CM021109.1, from coordinate 354,944,955 downwards.
AATTAAATGCACAAATTTAAATAATTTATCTTTTAGTTGATTCTCCTCATTCATTTAAATTTGAATTTTTAAATTCAAATTTAGCACATGTTTCCATATTTCTTCTAACCACCTCCAACTCATCCTCCACCTCATCATATGTCACACAATTTCATTTATTCCTAATTTTTAAATTGGGAATATTCTCTCCAACCTCCCAACCTTCTAACTTCCTAGGGGACACATGGCTCCTTCTGTTAATTGATGCTCTTGGACACTTGGAATATTTTTTCTTCCAAATGGAGCAACCTCCATGAATTCCTCTAACCTTTTTGTGCTCTACCGTCGATGCCTCAGGATCATGATCTCAACCGTCCATCTTTGCCACCTCAGCCCAAGCTTGGAAAAATCTATAAATAGAAGGCATTTCTACAAATTTTGATATAGAGAATTGGATTACAAACTTATGCTGCAGAAATATTAGTGAAATTTGAGAGCATTTGGAGAGCATTGTAGTTAGCTTTTAACATTTTAGTCCATAGTTAGATTATCATGGCATTTTTAGTTTAACATCTTAGCTTTTTGCATCACTTTACTTCATTTTATTTAGAATTGCATCTTTCATCACAATCATTTTAGTATCATTTAAATAGAGTAGCATAATAATATTAGATCATTTAGCATTCCAATCAATAAAATACCAAAAACATGTAGATGTAGGCAATATATTTGTGCATTTTCACATAGCATCTTGTTTCTTAGGGTTCCATTTCATAGATTCATGTGCAACACATAATTCTGAGAGCATGTATTGAGAGATCACCAAGAATAAAGGACAATGGAATGAGTTTGAATGAAGAATCATAATATTTTTCTTTATTATTTTTCTTTCATTAGGTGTAATACATTTCATTGATGTGTGTTTAAGTTTAATTAACTATTTCACTCATTTTTAATAGCACACCATAAATTGGCGCCCACCGTAGTGCCTAGCCCCATCTTTAATCTATTTTTTTGTTGAGTTTTTCTTCACAGGTTCCGTGGAAGGTTATGAAATAGCGCATTCAAATTTTTCTCTAGCGCATCCAGTAGATTTATTGGCGCATCGAGTCCCTATTTTGGTTCATTTGGTGGTTCTTCTGGTGCATTCGACCTCTGTTATGGCGCATTTGGTCACTATTTTGACACATCCAATTGTTCTTTCAGTGCATCAAGGAGTTTTAATTTTTATTTTTTGACTTTCTAGTTTAGTGCATTTGGTTTGTCATTTAGCGCGTTTGGTCTCTCTTTTAACACATTCAGTATTTTAGTGCATTTAGTTTGAGTTTTAGTGCATTAGGTTACTGTAATGGCGCATCTAGTTTTTATGGTAAATTTCCCAAATTCCAAAAATTGATCTATATTTTTTTGTTTTGTAGGAACCTTGCACGTATTCAGAGAATCTGCTGAAACAAATAAAGAACGTTGTCAAAAAAATTCAAAGTTGAAACTACTAACAATTGGTTGCAGGGTTGAATTTTTCTGTCATTTCTTTTGCTTAAGTTAGGAACATAGCCTAATTAGGAGGATAAATTTACACCATGCTTGTTGTGTTTGTGGAATGGTAGGCATGTATTCTCTCCCCTTAATTGGGTGATCTTAAATCTATACCCATTATTTTTCTTGAATTTTAATCCTTAGAAGGCCTACCTTGGTGGAATCACCCCAAGGGAATGACCCAACCGGGAACACGCTAAATCCAAGCGACTTCCACCTAGGATATAAATGTGGGTACTTGAGGAAAGTTCAAGTATCACGAGGATTGTTCTAACAAGAAGGGAAGCAATGGTCTCTTGTTGTATGGATGATCCCCCACGAACAAAATGCCCCTAATAAAACCCTTTGTTGTAGTAAGCCAAAAAATCCCTTCTATTTAGTGGTGCAAGAACGATTGTTCTAAAGTCGTCCCACATTCTTGTGGCTTTTGGCAGAAATGAGAAGTCCATCATGGGAGATTCATGAGGACTGAGGCTTGGCTAACCCAAGAAGTGAGTGCAAGGCAAGGGGGAGCCAGTGCGGTTAAGCCTCTAATCATTCACCAAAATTAAGCACAGCTAGAGCAATCCAAGTGGGAAACCAGTAGATATTGTCTTACATAGCCTAGGATTGTGCTTGTTTGATGTATTTTGACCTATGTGTTTTTAAATAAATATACACACAAACATCACACAAAAATTTTCAAGTATTGATTCAAAAGGTAATCCACTCAAACAATCATATTTCCCTCCAAGAAAACTGGAAATTCAATCAAAACTATCAAAAATCAAAAAGCACTTTCCAGATCAGTGCATCCATTGACTGATCTAATGCATAGCTCGCATCTTTTAGTGCATCCATTTGTTGTTCTGGCACATCCCTATCATAATCTAGTGCATCCATTTGTTGTTCTGGCGCATCCCTATCATAATCTAGCACATACATTTTTTGTTCTAGCGCATTAATCCTTTGTCATAGTGCATTTGTGTGATCCTACAATGCATCCATTTACTGTTCTAGCGCATCCATTGCCTATTCTGGTGCATACCTACAATATTTTAGCGCATTTGTACCATTTCATAGCGCATCCGAGTTTCAGCGCATCTGAGAACTATTTTAGCGCATCTAGTAAATTTACAAACAAAAACCTAAATTTGACCTCCCCTTTGACAATTCAAACCCAATTCAAAGATTCCTTATAAAACAACATCCTTTCCTTGTCCCAAAATTGCTTTTAACTTGTTGAAACCAAAACTTTCAAGTGAAAATCCCTCATCTAAACTCTTATCAAACATCCCAAAAGTGCCTCATCATCACACCCATCTCTGATTTAGCAATTGTGTTTCACAATCAATATTTATCATCCTTCATCAAGATTCATCGTCCTTTATCCTAAAATAAAGCTTACTTAATCAGATCTAAACCAGTCCTTTTGGCACTCCCCAAACTTTGATCAAATACTTAGAACATTCTCATCACTTGTTTTCCCATTTTAACGAGATTGCAAAGGCAAAAACTTGAGCGAAAGGAAATCGAAAACCAAAATACCATGGCTGAAAGAGAAGAAAATTCTTTTTTCAGAGTTCCTCAAGATGAGGTGGAAGAAATAATAGATGAAACCATAGAACAAGCCCAGCAAGATCCAAATTTTCATAAATTCATGGAGAGGATCTTTGAAAAGGAAGGTGAGAAATACCTTTTTATGCTAGCAAATAAAGGGGTCAAACTACCTAAAGATTTTGATGTCACAAAATTGAGAAAAATACCCAAGAAAACATAAATCGAAACACAAACTGAACCAAGAAACAATGCAAAAACCAATGACCCCATGGACACTTTATAACTACAAATCCAAACCCTCCAACAACAAATACAAAACATATAAACAGGGACTACCAAGAGATATTCCATACAAGATATATGTCCCTACCCTTTTGATCAAAGTGTCAACATGATACCATTTCCCAAACATTGAGAATTCCCTAAATATGATAAATACAATGGGAAAATTGACCTAATAGATCACATAAGAGAATTCTAAACAATAATCCTCGAATTTTCCCATGAGGAAACATATTTGATGATATTATTCCCATGTAGTTTGGGAGGGCAATGCATGCAGTGGTTCTCGTAATTACCTCCAGGGATCAAATATTTTGAGGAATTGGTAAACAAATTTATTACCCAGTATTCATATAATATCCAACATGAGATCACAATGAAAGATCTTTGCAATGTAAAACAAAAAAAGGGGAATCATTCTTAGTATTATTATAAAGGTGGAGAAGATTATTCGCAAGGTATCCCTATCCCATACTAGAAAAAGAGAAGATAGAGGTATTCATTGACAAATTAAATGATGACATGAGCTATAGGCTTGAATTACAATGTCCTCCAACTTTTGAAAAATTGATCAAAAATGGGATCAAAATTGAAGAGCCTTTGGTCAAACGAGAAATTTTAAAAATTTATAATGAAAACAATTCAGCCAATTCTTCCAACAACGACAAACCAAAATTTTGGCAAAAGTACAAGAATAATGGCAATGATACTTCAGCTAAAATTCATAATGCTAAACCGGTCTTCAATTTGTCAGGAAGCACCTCGAATACCAATGAAAAGACCACCCAAAATACCAACCAAAACAACAACCAAAATACCAGCCAAAGCAATACTCAAAAAAATCAAAGTAAAACGACATCCAGGACCCTACCGTACCAAACATCGAACAACCACAAAAAGTTTATACCTTTGGGTCAATCATATGAATCCGCACTGAAGGAAATTATTGCAGAAAATCTTATCACTCTACCGGACACCCGAGGTTTTGAACCCAAAGTAAAATCATCATGGTGGAATGAGGCCCACTCTTGTGAATTTCATCAATGCAAAGGTCACCTAACCAATAGTTGCATGCAACTGAAACACAAAATAGAAGACTTGATTGGCAATAAGATCATACGAATAGAAGAACCCCAAGCCAACACTGATCATGGGGTATTCAAAAACCCCTTACCCAATTATGACAAAGGGGAATCTTCTACCATGAACAACAAAGGAAAAAGTGTGAACTATGTTCATGACACCACTATCTATCATATTTCAGTCATTGAAGAACATTCAAATGACATTGAGATCAATAACACACCAAATCTTGTTGCAGCTAATCATCCAATCAATGATGTCAACATCCCCTCTAATCAAGTCCATAAGGCCCAAAAAGACATGGTTGGAATAGATAATCAAATTAATGTCATCAAAATCAACAGAAAACAAGACAGTGTGCCTGTAAATGTGACCACGAGGGCACAAACCAAATATATTTTAAAAGGCAACACTTCCAAAACATCCACTACTCCATCCCATCAATATAACATTGTTGGTCAACTCCAAAAGATTCCCATGCAAATATCAATATTAGAGCTCCTTAAATATCACCCGCCCACAAAGAGATCTTGGAGAAGGCCCTAGTCGATACAACGGTACCAAATAATTTGGAATTTTGTGCTTTCCACGCCATGGTGGTACATTTAGTTGCACCTCATTGCTTATCCTTTTCAGAAAATGATGACATAGATCTCACCCACCCTCATAATGCAACACTCCATATCGGGGTCCTAATCCATAAAAGTCATGTCAAGTGCATCCTAATAGATGGAGGAGTTGGTCTTAACATATGTACTTTGAAACTGGTCTATGCACTAGAGTTTTTTGAAAATGTAATAGATGCAAGGAAAATCACCATCAAAACATATGATGATGAGGAAAGAGCTTCAAAGGGATTAACTGTGCTACCAATACAGGTAGGGCCAATTCAAAAGGATGTAGTCTACCAATTTTTAGATAAAGATTTGACATATAATAAACTCTTGGATCATCCTTGGATCCATGAAATGTTGGTTGTCCCTTCAACATACCACCAGTGTCTGAAATTTCCCTACAATGGGAAAGATATTACCATCCCTGCTGATTCTAATAGTCCCCAACATTGCAATACCCTTAAGGTTGTCCAGGATGTATTTGTACCTCATAACCAAGAAGCTCCTGATTCCACATATGATATCCCTAGTATTTCAAGTCAAGCCAATCCCTTGTCACAATTGCTACCCACATCCTCCAATGAAGAAAGTCACCCAAGTCCCTCATCCAAGCAGCTCGAGAAAAAGGAAGAACCTCTACCCTCTGCACCTACCAACTTTGAAGCCCAACTTAATGCTTTGGCCAAATAGTTTGAGAAGAAATTCCAAGTCAAAGACAAATGTGTGGGTGAATACTCCATTGAAAAATCTCTCTGCCTCTCGCAATTAATTTCACCAAAATCCTATGGTCAACCATCAACCTCATCACAATCATCCTCACAACTGGTCACACTTTTTGATGATCATTTCATAAAAGCAAGCACTCAAGCAGAGGAATCTAATGACAAAGATATTTTGAATTGGCTCTACAAGGATGAAACTGATTCTCAAGCAGTAATGGCTAATGTCCAAACCACATGGTACTGAAAAGGATTCTCAATCTTGGAAAAAATAGGATATGAGGGACAAGGACCTATTGGAAAAAGGAAATAAGATATTATAGAACCCATCCAACCCATTATAGCAAATCCAAAAGATAAAGAAGGGTTGGGATATGAAGAGCATCAAAAGGAAGAAGAAACAAAGGAGGATCTAAAGCAAATTTTTGTTGAATGGATCCTATAGCTCCAAGCAAGTGACCACTATGAAACTGATTCCAATGAATATGAGTGAGATTTTCTATCAGAAGAGTCTTTTCATGATAAGAATATTGATGTGATACACAAGTATACTCCCATTCTCGAGGAGGGACAAAGCTCAGGGTTAAGACCACTTGAATTAGGATCGCAAGATATCAATGGTTCAAGTGAAGAAAATCAAACTACTAGCAAGATGGATCACTCAGAAGAGGGTAAAATCATGGACCTTGAACTTTCCATAGTATTTTTTGATGACAATCTTGCCATTAGAACCCTTACAACCTTTGACCTGAACCTATCTAACGATCCCCTACCATTGGTACACCCTAAACTCATAGATTGGGACCAAACTGAACCTATTGATATCTCCACCTTTTCAAACGATGAGGCCATCATCAACTTCCTCTGCATTGTTAATCCTAAAGCAGTTTCCACCATTGAATGTCATAGCAAAGCTTCCTGATAGGAGAGTGCGAAATTTCCCAGCTACAAAATAAGTAAAACAAAAGAAAGATTTGATGGTGAAAACCATTCTATGGTAGTATCAGATCAAGAAAGAATAAAAATAAAGAGCGCATCTGATGGTGAAAACCTCTCTGAGGCACTGAAGGATGGGAAATTTGACACTCTTCTCGAGCACTTCCAAGAAAGATCCAAAGTTTTGATCGAGTCAACACAATCCATCAATATAAGCAATGTAGAAGCAGTAAAAACTCTCCATCTAGCAGAATCATTGACAAAACAAGAAAAGCCTAACTTTGTCAAGTTCTTTGATAAGTGACAAGTCAAAATTTTCTTGGTCATATGCGGACATATTAGGGATAGACCTAGATCTCATCATGCATCACTTATCCCTCCCTTCAGGAGTCAAACCAGTCAAGCAAAAGCTGAGAAAAATGCATCCTCACATTGCCTTGTTGGTGAAGGCGGAATTAAAGAAATTATTGGATGTAGGATTCATTAGACCCATTGATTATGTAGAGTGGATATCCAAAATTGTACCTATTTCAAAGCCTAATGGCAACATACGGATTTGTACAGACTTCAAATATCTCAACAAGGCTTGTCTGAAAGATGATTTCCCCTTGCTAAACATTGATATCATTGTAGGCTTAACAACGGGTCATGGCATGTTGTCACTCATGGATGGCTTTTCTAGCTATAACCAAATCAAGATAGCACCTGAAGACCAAGATAAGACAACTTTCACTTGCCCTTGGGGCACCTTCTATTGGAATGTTGTGCCTTTTAGATTGAAGAACGCAGGGCCACATATCAGAGAACCATGACAACCATTTTTCACGACATGATGCATACCTTCATGGAATATTATGTGGATGACTTTTTGGCAAAATCTTACACTAGAGAAGGACATCTGGAGATACTAGACAAAATCTTCACACAACTAGAGAAGTTCAATGTCTGCCTGAATTCAAAGAAATGTGTGTTTGGGGTAACATCAGCAAAGCTATTAGGATATATAGTGTCAGAAAAAGGTATTGAGGTAGACCCTGCAAAAGTGAAAGCTATCATGGAAATGTTGCCTCCAAAAAATATTAGCCAATTAAGGTCCCTTCAAGGCATATGCCAGTCAATCTGAAGATTCATATCACAACTGGCCGATAAGACCCATCCTTTTTCCCAGTTGTTGCACAAGAATGTTTCTTTTTCATTGGGACGAGAAATGTGAGGTAACTTTTAATCAACTGAAGCAATACCTAATGAGTCCACCTATCCTAGCACCACCAATAGAAGGAAAACCTCTCTTATTATACATAGCCACAATTGATCGATCATTAGGAGTTTTATTGGCACAAGAAGATTCAACAGGAAAGGAGAGAGAAATCTATTATATCAGTAGAACTCAAATAGTTGTGAAATCAACTATACATCCATTGAGAAAGCTTTTTTAGCGATAGTGTTCACTACCCAACAATTGCGACACTATATGATGACTCACACAATCAAACTCATAGCCAAGATAGATCCATTGAAGTATCTCTTTAGCAAAGCAAATCTGATGGGAAGGTTAGCCAAATGGGTAATGGTACTCAATGAATTTGACATCCAATATGGTGACAAAAAATAAATCAAAGGGCAAGCTATCACCGATCAGCTGGTTGAAGCACCGATTCATGATGACCATCCCTTACACATGGAATTTCCAGATGTTGATGTCTTTGTAGTAACAACAAAGCAGTGGGTATTGTATTTTGATGGATCATATACTCAACATGGATCAGGAGCCAAAATTCTATTCATTACTCCCCAAGGCCACACCATTTCAAAATCATACTGATTGATGTTTCCTTGCACCAACAACGTGGTAGAATATGAAGCACTTATCATCAGAATAAAGATAGTTGTAGAATGGAAAATTACATAACTGCAAGTCTACGATGATTCTCAACTAGTCATTAATCAGTTCAATGATGATTACCAAACAAATAATGACAAACTGATGCCCTATAAAAGGATGATTGATGACTTTAAGAAATATTTTTTTGACATAATTTTTTCTCAAATCCCAAGGATTGACAACAAAGTTGTTGATTTTATGGCTACCATTGCTTCTTTGCTACAAATTCTAGAAAAACGATGTCATTACAAGTTCATGGTGGAACAAGTGTTTACCCCTGCTTATGAAAATCCTAAATCCCAACTCATATTCCACCTAATTGATGTTGATACCTCCATTTACGAGAAGATCTATACTTACTTGAAGGATAGTATCCTTCCTTTCGATCTCTCCCAAAACCAAAAACAAAATTTCATCCACCAAGCTACCCATCATACCCTTATAGCAGGCGTACTATACTGATGAGGTCTTGATGGAACTCTATTATGATGTCTAGAATGCAACGAGCCTAAAACAACTTTACAAGAAGTCCATGAGGGTATTTGTGGCACTCATTCAAGTGGTCTCACCCTTACTAAGAAACTCCTCTATTAGGGATACTATTGGCTAACTATGGAGAGAGAATCCCTCCAATTTGTCAAGAGATGTCAGAAATGCTAGATCCACGGTAATCTTATCCATGCACCAGCACAAGAGTTGCAACCCTTTGCATCAACATGGTTGTTCTATCAGTGGGGGTTGGATCTTGTAGGTAAAATTCACCCACCTTTTTCTAATGGACACAAGTTCATCATTATAGCCATGGAGTACTTTACAAAGTGGGTCAAATACGTGACTTTAGCCACCATCACAGGAAAGCAAATCTCATCATTCATCCTAAACTACATCATATGTCAATATGGTATTCCTTAGTCCATTATCACTAACAATGGCAACCTTTCAATAACCAAGACGTACAAGAACTTTGTGAAAGGTTCCATGTCCAACATCAATTTTCTACACCCTATTAGCCTCAAGGAAACAGCCAAGTAGAGGCCTCAAACAAAACTATCCTAAAGATTCTAAAGAAAATCATCAACAATGTTGGACGTGACTGGCATATTCAACTAAACCCTGCTTTGTGGACCTATTGTACAAGCATTCGAACACCCATGGGAGTCACACCATATGCCCTTGTATATGGATCTAAAGTTGAGATACCATCACTCCCTATGTCCTTGAAAGGTCTCATTTCAAATGAAGATTATCAGGTGTCTAGACTACAAGAGTTGGAATTGTTAGATGAATTTCGTCAACTTGCATTAGATCACCTAAAATTATATCAGCAGAGAATGTCTAGGAGCTACAATCACAAGGTTAAACCAAGGAAATTTTAGGTAGGTGACCTAGTATTGAAATAAAATCCCCGTAATCAACAGGATTGAGAAAAGAAAGGAAAATTTGAGCCAAATTGGTTAGGCCCTTTTGTTATTATTTCAGTCTTTGGATAGGGGGCATATCAGTTGTCTACACCAGAAGGGGATCTATTTGAAGAACCAATGAACAACCTTCATCTAAATAATTTCTACACATAATCCATCTAGTGCATGCTAAAAGTCCTAAAAAAATCATAAAAAGTCTTGAAAAAATTATTAAAAAAAAGTGAAAAATCAAAAAAACCGTTCCCTCGATGAAAACCCGGTAAACAAACATCTTGGTAACAACAACAAAAAAAGCATGAAATCTAAAAAATTGCAATAAAAAATAAATGGTGAAACTTGGCAAGTAGGCACTATTTGTAATAAGTCGGCTCCTCCATCTATTTGAGTGTATGTTGATCGTCCCCTTTTTACCATCATTATGCATTCGGGCCTATCATGTCCATATCCAGTGGTTGCGGTCGCATCCCACCTTGGCTTGGTCATCATTGTATATATCCATAATAAATTTGGTTTGTTTCTCACTCAGGGAAAAGAATCATTGTTCTTAAAATAACAGGTAAACAAACAACAAGGCAATCATGGCGAAAACAACAATCACTTTAACCATCAAACTAAACATCAATCATCAGTCAATCAACCATAAAAAAAAATCAAATGCATTCTCATTGGATGATCATATTCTGAATCATGGTTGGATCACTTTAGCACGAATGTTCAATGTGTTGTATCTTGATTTTTGTTATCATTTTTTTTAGTACCTCGATGATGTCCTAAACTAGAGGTGCAATGATGGAGAATGATATTTTTCTTTATTTTTTTTCTGGGAGTGAATCATTACTACTGTGCAAATTGTCACGGGACATACTCTACAAAGTATCATTGATGACATTTCAAATTTGCATGGGAAAATGATTAACTCTTGTTTGTTTACACAAGTGATGCTCGGGTCATCTTGGTCTAATTATACCTCGATGCTTGTGTTATCTTGTATTATCAAATCTCAACAAAATTTGTATGGAAGTTGTACTCAGGTCATCATGGTCTAATCATACCATCAATGTTTGTACTAAATTTCAACATAATAAAACACTCAATGATGATACTAAGCACAATGAATCAAATAGAAAAATTGCATAGATAGGATTGCATTCATGTTAGTTTTGTATTTTCATTATAGATTTTTCCAAATTTGGTGACTCTCAACATGATGTTATCTCTCACTACATGATTGAGTACACTTGACATAACAATCATTCGTTTGCATTAGCATTTCCATATCATATTATTAGAAAGAATTATCATACATCCACCCATACATGCATCTATCATTATCATATCATGCATTTATCATATTATGCATTCACAACATCCACCATCACAAACCATTCATGCATTCTGATAGGGAACGGTTGGATGGAACACTCACTGTTCCATGCTCTGGATCTTTGGTTGCAAGATCTCCTTGGTGTCTCCACCACCTTAACCTTTAGGACCTACCTCATGCTTAGGTACCCTTGGTTCTACTGGCCAACCCCACTATCATCTCACTTCCAATCTACCAAGTCTCCCTTGGTGCAATGCTTCTATTCTTCCCTTAGCCTTTAATCTTCCCTAAAGAATAATACCCTCCAACAACTAAGTTTAACTTTGTAGGGGTGTAGATATGTTTCCAAGGCTTCAAATCATCTCCCTAGGGTTCTTGACAATCCACCATACTCCATTTACAATTCGCTACCACCAAACCCTTAGTTAGGGTTTATTAGGCTACTAGCCCAAGAGCCCAATTAGGTCTCTATCTTCGAGAAAACACACTAATACTCCAAGGTTATCAAAGAACAGTGAATTTACTCTCATGGTTCTTGTTCCTCATGTCTATCACTTGAATAATATAGTGGACCTGACCTCCAACTGCCCTACAACTCCTCAAACTGGAACTGATCAGGAACTTAGGTCTTTTTGGGTCTTTTCCCTGTCTTTTTGTAGACTGTCAAAGGTTTCCTCTCATCAAACAGGTTGATGGGGCTTCCTCCTTCTTATTAAGCCTTGGAAAGGTATTCCCCTACCCTCTCCACACTGTGTATTGCTAGGAGTTGTACACCCCTACCAGTTAAGTGCCTTTCACTTCCTATCTTTCCTAGCCAGGCACTGTCAAGCTCGCCTAGGAGAAGACTTTTCCCATGCTTCCCTGACTCCTAACCACTCCTAATCCTAACATATTTACAAACATGGAGTCTAGCCCCAATCCCCAAAAACTCATACACCAGGTACAGTGGAAACGTGGACTAGTTCTCCATTCTTGATAATCTGCCAGTCAGAACAGCAGCTAGAAGAAATGAACTAACTACCAAAAGAATGCTTGAACCAAATAAAATCACTACCTACTATTCCACACCATGCTTGAAAGATAATTACACTACATCCTACACTACTCATAGTGCCTGTTCAATTCATTAACACACAATTCTAAAGCAAAAATAGGAAATTCTCATTAAAATTCACTCTTTTCTTGATTTTAAAACTTCTAATTCAACTCAAATGCATCCAACCTTGTTTCTAGGTCGAGGCCCACCCTATATAGGTCAACATAGGTATTTATTCCTCCCCTTGGTCGGACATTTCAGTTACAAAGTGGCAAAGGTGCAAAATGTACCATTTTACCACGTTTACCAATTCATAGGAAACTAAGAAAAGTGAGTTTCTAACCTCATTAAACCTTTCCACTCCTGATCACTCCTTATCAAGACACATTATTAAGCATTTAGCTCTATCTCAATGGTCAATATGACCTTCATGGAAATACATTAAAACAAAATGCATCCTAGACTTCCTAATGCCTAGTGTTTCCTAGGTGCTCCTGCACCATTCTCCCCCCTCTGCACAAACTCTAAGGAATGTGAGGAGAGAGAAGTGTCACATCTATGCCCTACTTCTTGAACTGAGCTTCATCCACGCATGTAGCCTCAGATTCATGTTTGTTCTTCCACTTGACAAGATGCTCCATGTACACTTTATGCCTTGTAGATTTCTTCACCCTGGACTCCAAGATCCTTTCTGCCTGAAGCTTGTCTCGAATAGGTAAGGGTATGTTGCTTACTTCCTTGAAGATCTCCCTACTGGTCTGATCCATGTCATTGACTGATCCCTTGTATTTGATCAAATCAGCTACATTGAAGACTGGTGAAATTCCCAAATCTATAGGTAGCTCCACCTTGTATGCATTCTTCCCATACTTGGCTAATACCTTGCATGGTCCCACACTTTTCATCTACAATTTGGTTGATATACCCTTCTACAATCGTGATTTGTTAAGGTGGACCATGAAATAGTCTCCTACTACAAACTGCAAATCTTTTCTTGACATATCTACCTTGTCTTTCAACTTTTGTGTAGCCTCGATGACTGTCCTCTTTACGTGCTCCTAAATCTCTTTCATCGTTTGAGTGAAGTCCTTTGCATGTCGACTCCTATGTTCCATAGCTCCTAGATCCTTGAGCTCACATATACCTCTTGGGTGCATTCCATACACAATCTCAAAAGGACTCTTCCCTATGGTCTAGTTTACACTATCATTATAGGCATACTCAGCCTGTGAGATAACCATGTCCCATGTCTATCCATACTCTTTGGTTAGGCACCTTAGAAGGTTACCTAGCACCCTGTTAACCACCTCTATTTGACCATCAGTCTGAGGATGGTAAGCTGATCCAAAAGACAGGTTGGTACCTAATCTACTCCATAGAGTCTTCCAAAAGTGACTCATGAACTTCACATCCCTGTCTGAAACAATGCTTAAAGGCAATCCATGGATCCTTACAATTTCCTTGAAGAAAAGGTGAGCTATATAGCTAGCATCATGAGTGGTTTTGCAAGGGATAAAGTGACTCATCTTGCTGAATCTATCTACCACCACATAGACACTGTCAAATCCAGTCTTGGTCTTAGGGATTCCTACCACAAAATCCATGCTAACACACTCCCATGGTCTGTTAGGAATGGGTAGGGGTTGATATAGGCTAGCATTACTAGCTCCTCCCTTAGCTTTCATACATACAACACATTACTCCACATACCTCCTAACATCTCTTGACAACTTAGGCCAATAGTAGAACCTTTGCACTAGTTCTAATGTCTTATTGATGCCAAAATTTCCACTAAGACTACCATTATGCTTTTCCTGAATGAGGTTTTCTCTCATTGACCCTTTTGGAACACATAACTGATTCCCTTTAAACAACAATCCACTTTGCAAAGTATACTTTGAGTATTGGCTATAAAAATGATTCTCAAAGTCAAAACATACCTTATAGGCCTTGGAGAAATCTTCATCCTCCCCATAGAGATCCTTGAAGCTCTCTATTCCAATGCTCTTGATCTGTATCTCTTGTACTGTTAGCAATCTTCTACTCAGTGCATCTGTTACGTTGTTCAATTGTCACTTCTTATGCTTGATGGTGAAAGTGAAAGCTTGGATGTAATCCATCCATTTCAAGTGTCTATTGCTCAACTTCTCTTGGGTGTTGATATAACTAAGTGCTTGATTATCAGTAAAGACCGCAAACTCCTTGGGTAGAAGGTAATGCCTCCACTTCCTAAGTGACTGAACCAAAGCATAAAGTTCTAGATCATAGGTAGAATACTTCTTCTTAGCTTCATTGAGCTTTTCACTGAAGAAAGCTATAGGCCTACCTTCTTGACTTAGCACTCCTCCTACTGCAACTCCACTAGCATCACATTCCATAGTAAACAATTTGTCAAAGCTTGGTAATAAGAGAATAGGCTGAGTTGCCACTTCTTGTTTTAGTTTCTCAAAACCTTTCTCAACTTCTTTAGTCCACACAAACTTAGTTTTCAAACCACCCTTGATTGTCTCTAGGACTGGTGCACATATGCCACTAAAGTTTCTTATGAATTTCCTGTAAAATTGAGCCAATCCATGGAAACTTCTTACCTTTTTCCATGTGGTTGGTGTAGGCCAGTTTAGGATAGCTTCCACCTTGCTTGGATCCATCTTCAATGATCCTTGGGACACTACAAAACCCAAATATACAAGCTCTTTTTTGAAAAACTCACACTTCTCTAGGTTGATGGCTAACTTCTCCTCTTGCAACCTTCTAAGAACCAACTCCACATGCTTTAGGTGTTCTTTTGCTGTCTTGCTCAAGATGAGTAAATCATCAAGATATACCACCACAAATAACCCTATAAAGTCCTTGAGCACTTCATTCATGAGCCTCATGAATGTGCTAGGGGCATTAGAGAGGCCAAATGGCATAACTCTCCACTCATACAACCCAGGTATTGTCTTAAATGTTGTCTTCCACTCATCTCCATCCTTGATTCTGACCTGATGGTATCCACTCTTGAGATCCAACTTGGTGAAGTACTGAGCTCCTCCAAGACAATCCATCAAGTCTTCAATCCTAGGAATAGGGAACCTATACCTGATTGTGATTCTATTTATTGCTCTAGAGTCAGTACATAATCTCCACTTGCCTCCTTTCTTGGTTGCTAAGACCACTAGTACTACACATGGGCTGATGCTCTTCCTAATCAAGCCTTGATCCAATAACTCCTGCACTTGTCTAGCTACCTCTAGATTCTGATCCGGTGTAAGATTATAAGCCGCTTTATTAGGCAATGATGCTCCCGGTATGAATTCAATCTGATGACTAATGGCCCTTTTAGGAGGTAAATTTGTAAGTGCACCATCACTTACTATATCCTTATACTTCTCAAGCAATTTATGGACTGCTCCGGGTATGACTATTTTTTCAATCTTGTCCTCTTCTTTGGATTGTAACATGATCACATATCCTTCACCCCCTTGATGTAGGTTGTTAAGGAACTCCTTGCCACTACTTAATAGGACACTTGGTGTCTTTGACTGTCCTTCTTCTTCTTTTGACAGTGACTGCAACTTAAATGTCTTCCCATCCTTTTTAAAAGAAATAGTATTCTCCTTCCCGTCATACATGGCACTTCTATCATACTGCCATGGTCTGCCCAATAGAGGATGGCATGCATCCATGGGTAACACATCACAAATCAGTTTATCCTTGTACCCTCCAATGGAAAACTCCACTGTTACTTGCCCATTGACAAGAACACTTTGTCCTTTGTTTAACCATGTCACTTTGTAGGGGTTAGTGTGGGGTACCTTCTCCAATTTTAACTTCTTTACTGCCTCTTCTAAGATGATGTTGTCTATTGAACCTGAATCTACAATGACCTTACATACTTTCCCAAGTATCTTGCATCTCACTCTAAATAGAGCTCTTCTTTGTTTTGGTTCTTCCTTGACCGGTTGTCTGATCAAAATTCTCCTAAACATTAGATTCTCTCCCATTTCATATTCAATGTGACTGACCTCTGGTGATTTAGTACTCATGGTGTCTTCTTGAACATATGCCACTCTCTTCTTAGTATTAGATGAAGATGCTTTCTCTGGGCACCTATAAGCTGGATGTCCTACTTGAGCACAATGGTAACATTTCATAGTAGCAAAATATGAATTGCTCCTACCTGCTCCTGTTCCTCTATTTGATCCTCCTTGAGAACCTCTACCTCTTCCATAACCTCCTCTAGAAGGTGTTTCACTTCCATGCTCAGTGATTTTAGATTCACCTTGGTTTCTTGGTTCATTTCCTCTACCTTGGTAGCCACCTCTCTGTCCTCTTTGATCTCTGCCTTTGCCTCTACTCTTAGAAGCCTAATCATGTTTCCTCTTGCTTCTTTCCTCAATCTTAATAGCTAATTGGTAGCATTGGTGTACTATCTTAGGACTTAGAAAAGTCATCTCCTCTTGGATGTTCCACTTCAAGCCGTTAAGATACCTAGCCACCTTGAGACTTTCATCTTCTGAAACATTGGACCTCATACAAATTTTTTGAAACTCCTCAGTGTAAGTGTTCACATCTTGGTCTCTTTGCCTCAAGATTTGTCTCTTCTTGTGTAACTGAATCTCATAATCATCGGGTATGTATGCTTCTCTCACCTTTGCCACCATACCTTTCCAAGTTGAGATAGGCTTCTTACCTTCCTTTTCCCTCTCTGTCTGAATGAATTTCCACCATGTCAAGGCAGATCCTCTCAATCTAGACTTGGCCACCTTCACCCTTTGTGCTTCAATGACTCCATCACATTCAAAATGGTTCTCCATGTCTTCTATCCAATCTATGACTAAATCAGCTTCCAATTTCCCACTAAATAGTGGTATACCTTCAAGTGCTTTCCCACTCAAAGCTTTCAATGCCTTCAAGAAAGGCTCCTCTTGTAAAACAGGGTCAGGTTCAGGGGTCTTGTCTTCCTCTGCAACCTCTTCACTCTTTGGTTCCTTGCCCTCCAATCTATCACTAACCTCATTGGCCTTGATTTGTACATTGCTCAATGCTTCCTCAAGTTGTGCCAATCTTTCTCTCAACCTCCTATTATCTTCCTCCTGATCTTCAACCTTCTTTTCCAACTCAATGTTATTACCATGGTTGTGGAACCACTGGATTCAAGGTCTGACATACAATTTCTAACCCAAATCTTTAACTTGCTCTGATACCAATCTGATAGGGAAGGGTTGGATGGAACACTCACTGTTCCATGCTCTGGATCTTTGGTTGCAAGATCTCCTTGGTGTCTCCACCACCTTAACCTTTAGGACCTACCTCATTCTTAGGTACCCTTGGTTCTACTGGCCAACCCCACTATCATCTCACTTCCAATCTATCAAGTCTCCCTTGGTGCAATGCTTTTATTCTTCCCTTAGCCTTTAATCTTCCCTAAATACAAATACCCTCCAACAACTAAGTTTAACTTTGTAGGGGTGTAGATATGTTTCCAAGGCTTCAAATCATCTCCCTAGGGTTCTTGACAATCCACCATACTCCATTTACAATTCGCTACCACCAAACCCTTAGTTAGGGTTTATTAGGCTACTAGCCCAAGAGCCCAATTAGGTCTCTATCTCCGAGAAAACACACTAATACTCCAAGGTTATCAAAGAACAGTGAATTTACTCTCATGGTTCTTGTTCCTCATGTCTGTCACTTGAAGAATATAGTGGACCTGACCTCCAATTGCCCGTACAACTCCTCAAACTGGAACTGATCAGGAACTTAGGTCTTTTTGGGTCTTTTCCCTGTCTTTTTGTAGACTGTCAAAGGTTTCCTCTCATCAAACAGGTTGATGGGGCTTCCTCCTTATTATTAAGCCATGGAAAGGTATTCCCTTTCCCTCTCCACACCGTGTATTTCCAGGAGTTGGACACCCCTGCCAGTTAAGTGCCTTTCACTTCCTATCTTTCCTAGCCGGGCACTATCAAGCTCGCCTAGGAGAAGACTTTTCCCATGCTTCCCTGACTCCTAACCACTCCTAATCCTAACATATTTACAAACATGGAGTCTATCCCCAATCCCCAAAAACCCGTACACTAGGTACAATGGGAACGTGGACTAGCTCTCCATTCTTGACAGTCTGTCAGTCAGAACAGCAGCTAGAAGAAATGAACTAACTACCAAAAGAATGCTTGAATCGAATAAACTCACTACCTATTGTTCCACACAATGCTTGAAAGATAATTACACTACATCCTACACTACTCACAATGCCTGGTCAATTCATTAACACACAAATCTAAAGCAAAAACAGGAAATTCTCATTAAAATTCTCTCTTTTCTTGATTTTAAAACTTCTACTTCAACTCGAATGCATCCAACCTTGTTTCCAGGTCGAGGCCCACCCTATATAGGTCAACACAGGTAGTTATGCCTCCCCTTGGTCGGACATGTTAGTTACAAAGTGGCAAAGGTGCAAAATGTACCATTTTACCACTTTTACCAATTCATAGGAAACTAAGAAAAGTGAGTTTCTAACCTCATTAAACCTTTCCACTCCTAATCACTCCTGATCAAGACACATTATTAAGCATTTAGCTCTATCTCAATGGTCAACATGACCTTCATGGAAATACATTAAAACAAAATGCATCCTAGACTTCCTAATGCTTAGTGTTTCCTTCCTAATGCCTAGTGTTTCCTAGGTGCTCTTGCACCACATTCATTCATTATAATTTTTGTATCATGAAAAATTCCAAAAATAAAGCATTCTCCACAATAACATCATTATTCGTAATTTATTCATACATTGAAGTCATAATAAATTCATTATTTCATTCATACATAATAAATCCATCCATCATAGCAATTATTCATAATAACATCATAATTCATACATCGTCATAACTCTTTTGCATTTATACATTTATGTCATATATTTGCATCAAAAAATATCATGACTAAAGAAAAGTGCATTGAATTTCATTAAAGTAATAACATTCGCCACATATAAAAGCATAATCCATGTCACATTGGGGCATAACATAAATTCATACATTTGCATTCATCATCCATCCATACATGGGAATAATTCATAATCATAATTCATCTACATAATCATCCATACATTTAGGTCATATATTCGCCTCATGAAAAATCCAAAAAGAGAGCATTATCATATATCCATACATCTGCACGTATCATATCCAAAAGAAAGTCATTAATTTATCATACATTTAAAATTCATTAAACCATACATGTCCATGCATAAATCATATATTTTCATTACATAATAAACCATTTCCACATCCATTCATTTATCTTTACATCGATATATACATGCAAAAAATACAAAAATACAATGCATGTCATATCATTTCTATAATTACATCCATCTCATTTACCATCATAAATTCATCATTCATCAACACATATAAGTATAAAATCATCATCACATTAATGCATCCATACATAAAACATGGCATAATCATATAGAACATCGCTTAACATATAGCAAATAAAATCAATGCATCCAACATAAACATCCATAATAAAAAATCATAAAACACATCATGGATCAATAATCGTCGTTGCATATCATATATAACCTCAAAATAAAATGTCAAGTGTACAATGATATCAAATGAGAGGAGATACAATATCAAAAATGTGGCAAATTCGGGTCTATGCACCAGTATACAATAAATCAGGCATGACCTTAGGATCCTATGGTACTGCCCTCAAAGTTCGTAGGCCTCTTGGACCCTCCAACACCCCCAACCCTTGATGTACCCACTCTTGGAGCTCTGCCTAGTGGGCCCTTGGGAAGTGGTTGTGTGACGCCCCTACTATTGGTCCTAGACTGACTTCAACTAGAGCGAAATTGAGCACAGCTCATTCCCTACTTCATTGGCACTACCTTGTAATATCGGCCTTTGTAGTACTCTGCCTTCTTGGTGGACTCACGTAGCTCTCTAACCAAATCCTGTGTGTCAGAACCCTCAGTTGCTATCTGGAGCCTATTGGCCATGACCACCGCTTGCTCCCCCTGTCATCGGGTTGCATCTCTCTCTGCTATGAGGGTGGCAACTTGTGCCTGTAGTTGTACCATTTGAGCCTGCATCTACATCTGTGTTGGTCCTTATGCTTGTACCTACCCCTGGGCCTGGGCTAGCTACCCCTACAAGGTTTGAACCTATCCTTGAGCATGTGCTAGTTGTGCCTGCAAGGTCTGAACCTGCCCTTGCAGTGTTTGTACCTATTCCTATAATCTGACAATTTGTGTTTGTTGCCTCTGTGAGGGCATACGCAGTACAACTAGTTGATGTCCGCTAGGAGTTGACCTCCTCCTCCTCGGCACTACCCTAGAATCAAGTACCTTTCTCCCACCCCCTCCACCTCCTCCATCTCTGCCCCCATCTCCCCCATCATCACCACCATCATCATCCTCCTCCTCCTTTGCCTCCTCCTCCTCTCCTTTTTCTCCCCTCCTCTGCACTGCCTACCCCGCCCTCCTCCCGACCTCCAAAATGGGTGTTGGCTCATTCAGACTTGAGATCCGCAAAAAAGGATGTGTATAAAAATAATTTGTATAGTCTGTTGTCATTTGTGCATCCAAGATCTTTGGATGATACTGTCACAATACTGGCTGCAAACTGTAGTACTCGACACAAGCAATATCATAGTCTAATGCAAACCCCCACTCTAGAATGTCTTGTCTCCATCTAGCATAGTGTGCCACTCCCTGCAATATACCCTATACCATGCCAAATTGTCTATCCACTCAACCCAAGATAAATTTCTCAATAATGTATGACATCATGTTGATCAAGTATCTAGTAATATATACATATGGAATCTCGACATCATCTTCTGCCCATACCTCACAGTCAAGGTACAACCGCCATATCACGGTGTCCATATCATCAAGGACCCTCCACCAATACTCTAACTTGCCCAGCTTATGTTGGACAAGTGGCCTTGTATACCCAAAAATATAGGGTCTCCCTACTGGTCGAGCCCTCCCTACCACTCATCATGTCATTGCAATATGCTCCCAGGCCAAGAGTTGTAATAATGTGCATCTTGCTATGAGACTGCTAGAACGAAGGTACACAGCCTAATGAAGATCATGGTATAAGTGTGCAAGCATTCATGAACCCCATGCGTATCTAGTCTCATGCGCAATCATGCCCTCCAAAACCTGACCCCAGCCAACTGAGAAGCGCTTCAACCTACGATCAGGGTAGAGAAAACCACCAATAAATCCTACTAAAACACAAGGCAAGGGTTGATGGGTAGCAATCAAATCTCGCCAAGAAATATCATATCCGATAAGTTGATCATCATGAAAAATCTGTCAAATAGAGTCAGTCCCCTCTACTCCTTGTGATCATAAATCACTAGGTCCCCCACGATTGGTATCCACAAAATCCGATAAACATCCTCTGGGGTAACTGTAATCTCACTTGTCGTCAAATGGAAGGTGTTGTGGTTGCTATGCCACCACTCTGCAAGTGTCGTCAATAGCCCTTGGTTAATCTGATACTGGGGCATATCAATTAGTGAAGTCAATCCACACTTATCAATAATAACTAAATTTGTTGGGGTAAGCTATGGGATCGTGTCCCATGTCCGAGGAAAGCGCTCTTGAACCTATAGCACTCCTAAGCCACCCTCCTATGATCATAACACATATCAAGTCAGCACATCAATCAAGTTAACCTATCAATCAACATATCAAGCAATCACATCAGCTCATGTGAGATTTTGATCAAATCTTGAGGAGAATCTATCCTATCATCGAATCGTATTTATCATGAGGTCAATCAACATCAATCAACCTATCTATGACTCTCATTTTCCATAAGGTTAGTCAATCATCCTTATCTATTCTATCATCAATCCTCGCCTATCATGAGGATGATCATCAACCTATCAATCAACATCATCATATCATTGGCTGATGTGATCATCAACCATCAAAAACTAGGAGGAATCATTCAAAATCACCATTTTTGGATCAATGTGCTAAAACAAAGTTTCTATGTGCTAATCTACCAGATGCGCTAGAGAAGTTGCCATATGTGTTAGAACATGCCTTCTATGTGCTAGTTCTTGGATGCGCTAAGAAAAACAACATGAGTCGAAACAAGGTCTCGATGCACCATTTACCAAATGCTCTAAATGAACTACCCTATGTGCTATTCTATCACCTTTATGTGCTAAAAAATGCTATGCACTATTTCAGCATCCTATTGCGCTAAAGCGGTGACCTGATGCACTAATCTACCTTAAGGCCTAAAAGCTAACCCTATGCGCTAATTCAGTCTTCCTATGCGTTGTATTGGGTACCCTATGTGTTAAAAGTCTATCCCTATGCACTAAAACATGTCTAAAACTGAGTTTTTAAAATGGAGAAAAGCGATAAAATTTTGAATTCAAAATTGAAAAAAGGCGGTTCTCAGGGTACGTACAGAAGGTCCGTATGCGGTTGGATGTTGGTGGTGGAGAACTTGCTCTAATTTGTGGGTGTGGCACGAAATCCTATCCATCTTGGCTCTCTTCTCTCTCTCAAATTTTCACAATGCAAAGTTACAAATGAGCTTCTTTTCACCCATTTTGACCTTTTAAGGGGTAATTAAGGGCTAATTTTGGTGTCATTTATTTAATTTTTCAACATGGGCCTTTTTAATCAATTAATCAACAATGTGGCAAGACTATCATCATTTTTGGGAGATAAATCAGGTTACCATCATCAAATTCTAAGATCATCTAAATATCATCGAAAAATCATTTAATCATTAAAATTTTCAAAAAATTCACAAAATCATCAAAAATTTAAAAATCCCTGATTTATCTCCCGAGGGGGCATCCGTTCATCATCATTGCAAAATCAAAGTCTGGGGCATGTTAAATTTTTATTTTTTTATCATCACGGTCTGAAAAATTATTCTTTGAAGCAATGCGTTTGTGCACATCACTTCAAAGAGGGGCAAAATGTATGCACATAAAAATGGTCTAGAGCACAATTAATTAAATATTCAATATTTAATTAATACATTCTAATTCTTCTACTAGTATGAATAAATTGATAAATTTATTTATATGGTTCATTACCTTAATTTCCTCTTTTCCAAAAATCACTTTCCTCTTAAATTAATTAAATGCACAAATTTAAATAATTTGTCTTTTAGTTGATTTCCCTCCTTCATTTAAATTTGAATTTTTAAATTCAAATTTAGCACGTCTCCATACCACCTCCACCTCATCATATGGCACACAATTTCATTTATTCCTAATTTTTAAATTGGGAATATTCTCTCCAACCTCCCAACCTCCTAACTTCCTAGAAGACACAGGGCTCCTTCTATTAATTGATGCTCTTGGACACTTAGAAGATTTTCTCTTCCAAATGGAGCAGCCTCCACGAATTCCTCTAATCAATTTCTGCTCCATCGTCAATGCCTCAGGATCATGATCTCGACCGTCCATCTTTGCCACCTCAGCCCAAGCTTGGAAAAATCTATAAATAGAAGGCATTTCTACAGCTTTTGATATAGAGAATTGGATTACAAACTTATGCTACATAAATATTAGTCCAATTTAAAAGCATTTGGAGAGCATTGTAGATAGATTTTAGCATTTTAGTCCATAGTTACATTATCATGGTATTTTTAGTTTAACATCTTAGCTTGTTGCATCATTTTACTTCATTTAATTTAGAATTGCATCTTTCATCACAATCATTTAAACATAGTAGCATCATAATCTTAGATCATTTAGCATTCCAATCAAGAAAATACCAAAAACATGTAGATGTAGGCAGTATAGTTGTGCATTTTCATATAGCATCTCGTTTCTTAGGGTGCCATTTCATATATTCATGTGCAACACATAATTCTGAGAGCATGAATTGAGAGATCACCAAGAATAGAGGACAATGGAATGAGTTCGAATGAAAAATCATAATAGTTTTCTTTATTATTTTTCTTTCTTTAAATGTAATACATTTCATTGATGTGTGTTTAAGTTTAATTAACTATTTCACTCATTTTTAACAGCACACCACTACTTATCCTTGTAGAACATCTAATATTCACTAGAGTCTGTGGTATTTATTGCTGTTGTTGAGCATTAGGTACATTTGGAATTTTATTTTTTAGAATATCATTCAACACCACATATTATTTTTCTTTCTACCTATGCTTCTTTTCCTGTAGTTTTTCTTAATACAAAACCTTCTCATTGAATACATCTCTACTTGTAATAATTTTTTGATTTTCAAAATCTTATAACCGATAACCAAATTTATTTATGCCATATCCAATGAAGGCACTTTTCTTAGATTTAGCTTCCAACTTGGTTCTATTCTCAATATCAATATGTGCAAAAGCTTCACAACCAATTTTTTTTAGAAAAGGATAACTCACTTTCTTACCTCTACATGCTTCCTTTGGAATACCATAGTCCAAAGGAATTGAAGGCCCCCTATTAATTAAATAAATAATAATATTTACAACCTCTGCCCACAAATGTAAAGGTAGCCCAACATTCAATCTCATGCCTCTTGCATGCTCCATTATTGTTTTATTCATTCTTTTAGTCACAACATTTTCCTATGAAGTTTGTGAAACTCTTTTCTACCTACGAATTCCATTAAATGAATAATAATATTCAAATTATTTATTGAAATACTCACCTCAATTATCGGACTTAAGACATTTTATCCTTTTCCATATCTCATTTTCAACCAAGCTTTTTTATTTTTTAAAAGTTTCAAATACATCTAATTTTTATTTTAATAAATACACTCATATTTTCCTAGTTACACCATCAATAAATGTGACATAATAATGAGAGCCATCGAGAGAAGATACCTAAGATAATCCCCATAGGTCTATTTGCACAAGCTCTAATTCTCATCCTTCTTTTGTTTCCCATCTTCGAGAAATCTCTCTCTTTTGCTTCCCATAAACACAAATTTCACATAAATCCATGTTAATATATTTCAAACCAGGCAATAATTTCTTAGAATGAAGAACTTTCATACCTTTCACACTCATATGCCCAAGTATATGATTCCATAGTGTTTTTTTTGTACCTACAATAACTATTTTTTGTGATTGTTGCAAAACCTACATCAACTATTCCTATGATTGCTACAAAACCCACAACAACTGTTATTGAACCTGTAACAACTGTTGTAGTTTTTCCTACTACAAATTTTCTTGTTGTAATTTTTTTATATAGAAACTATTGTAGAAGGAACAATATTACTTGTGCATAAATAAATATTATCCACTCTCACACCTTTAGCTAAACTAATGCACCTTTACTAACCTTCCAAATTTTGTCTATAAATATAACTATGCAACCTTCATCTCTTAGTTGCCCTGCTGAAATCAAATTCATACTTAGCTTTGGAACACGCCTTACCTCTTGTAGTAGCCATTTATTTCTATTATTCAATTTAATTTTAATTCTTCCCTTTCCAATAATCTAACAAGCTTCATAATCTCTTAAATACACCAACCCAAAATCTACTTGGATATAATCAAGAAAATAATTACTATGGGGTGTAGCATGAAATGAGGCTCTTGAATCTAGTACCCACAAATCATCAACATTATCTAAGGAAAGAATTAAAGCATCATCATCAAATTTACTTACAAAATTTGATTCTTTGTTGCCATATTGTTGTTTGTCTCCTTTTCTCTTTCAAGACAAACAATATTTCTTCAAGTGACCCAATTTTCCATAGCACCAACAATATTTCCTTCCTTTGGATTGAGACCTTCTATCTTTTGATCTTCCTCATGACTTCCCATGAACTTTAAGGCTTCTTCCTCTCTCTTGATCTTCCCTCGTCTTCTGCATTCAAAACATTACCCAATGTGGAAGTTTTACCTATGTTTTTCCTTCGAATCTCCTCGCTCAAAATCACACCAACATCATCAAATTTTAATGTATTTGAACCAAAAACAAAGTTAATTATTGTCATAACCAAGTTATTCCAGATTTTAGGCAAAAACATAAAACCAAGAGAGATCAAACTTCTTTATCAAAACTAACATTAAAAAAATTTAATTGATTGGTAACTATATTAAATTCATTTAAATGATCTATAACAAAACCTCCTTTAACCATTTTCATATTAAATAACTACTTCATTAAGAATACCTTAAATTCAAAGTTGAGGGTTTTTCATATAATTTTATCAATGTTTACATCAATTCATTTGTTTTATTTGATTTGTGTATGTTAATGCCATAGATGGTTCCACACACAACCAAATAATTTCTAGTGCATTTCTATACAAAATTTCCCATTCTTCATTTGTCATTGTTGATGTTTTATTTTTTCCCTTACAATGGACACCATAATTTTTTTGATATAGATAATATTTTAACTATATTTTCCATAACTGATAATCTTGGCCATTGAACTTCTCTACCTTCATTTTCCCTTCTTTAGATATTGCTCCCACTCAACCATTAGCTTATCCTGCTAGACAACCAAACAAAACCACTTTGATACCAATTGTTGGGATTTTTAGGTAGGATTGGAGCAACAAATTAAATAATGCAGATAAAAAAATCAATGACAAAAAAAAATGAACTCACATAGATAATTTTTTCTAACATGGTTCACTCAATGAGCTACATCCATAAACAACTAACTAATTTTATTAAATCTCTAGCAAAAATAGAGTTACATTAACCAACAACAATACATGTTGCATGCACAAATTCCTTCAAACTTTTTGCATAACTTTTGTAGTTGCATGCTCCAAACACAACATGTTCCACTGCATGTGCACTGCTACTCAACCCCTCACACATTGTTTTTTGCATGGTGTTTAAACTTCACACACTTGTAACTCTTATCCATATGAATTTACAATTCACAACATGAAACTATCAAGATTTGGTAGTTATCAAATTGATTTTCCAATCAAAATTACTCATAAATTTCTTTATTAAAATATATCAAAATATTAATTTGGGAGGAAATCACGGCTACTAAATTTATTAAAATATTAATTCTAGAGCATAATCAAGATCCATAGGCCAATATTCCAAGCATGATGGAACACACAGTAGGCCCTTATTCACTCTTGGGATATGTGTGCAGGTCGTTATAACCTCCCATTTGTCATTTTTTAGCATCAAATTTATATTCATATGACAATTACAAAAATGTGAGGGGTACAAGGATATATCCGCACAACTAGGAAAGTTCTACCTGAAGACTTAATGTAGGAAAATTGTGAAGATTTAAGGGGGTCTTGGATGTTACATATTTCGAGATGTACTCAGATAAGTCCACATAGCATAATTTTTTTTGACATTTCTAAGTTCATAGGAAAATAGGGGTGAAGGGAAAATTACAATATTTTAATGGGGTTTGGGATGTGTCCTAAAGCATCTTAAAATTTTACAATCCACATACCTATCAAAGTTCAAAATGCCTTAGAAGATAAGTATAGGTGAAGGTTTAGTGCCTAAAAGGACTTGTGGGAATTTAAAGCCATCCAAGATGGTCCAATTTTTTTGTAACTTTATGACTTTTCCAAATGCAATCAAAATTTCATCAATTTTGAAATGTGAGCACCCATTAGGACCAACTTCAAGGTGACATCATCACTTGGCCATGAACCAACTATAGCCCTTTAGGAATTGATCACCAACTCTTGTAAGAAAAAAAAGGAGAAACAAACATAACAAGGAAATATTTTTGCTTATGAACCCAAACGCCCCTACATTAGAAATGTTGGGTAAGTGAGATGTTCCATGAGTTAAAAACTCATGAACATTCATAGGTGCTTGGAATGGTGATCCCATACTTGTTCTCTATTTGAACTTCCTCTTTGTCTACTTGGTATCTTTCCTCTACATATTGCATTCATTCAATTCCATCTTCCCTTAATTTGACCTTGTCCTTTTCTCGTCCTCCACCTGCATTGTGTATACTACCACCACTTACTCTACTCGATTGATCATTATTGACTCTCATGAGTAAATTGCAAATATCCCAACTGTGCTTTATGATGTTTCTTCTTTGAGTCTCCACTTCCTTGTTGACCATCTTTGGCCCCCATTTTCTTCCACTCTTTATTTTATTATTGTGTAAGTCCAATACTACTCCCTTTTTCCTTGATTGCGTACTCCTTCACAAGAAACCCATTGAGTTGTTCTTGAGCTCTCTCGTAAACCCCACAATCTTTTTTCCTAAGTTGTAGCAACTTTTAGGATTAATTTCCTTCTCTTCCCTCTCTTTCTCCTTCAAGGAACTTATACATACTTTTTTCCATCATTCAAAATGGTGTACATGTTTCTCCTACCATGATAGATAGCCTCCTAATATAACTTCCAAGATCTTCCCAATAATAGACGGGATGCACTCATTTACATAACATCACACAAAATTCCATCCTTATATGACCCAATCTAGAAATTAACTAAACACTACTCATTCACCACTAATTCATGTTCTTTTTTCAACTATGAAACTTTATATGGATTTGCATGCTTCCTCTTTTTAAAACCTAATTTCTCTACCATCTCTTCAAAAACTAAATTATTTTTTCTATCAATATCAATAATAACCTTACAAAACTTACCTCCATATTTTTATTTAGTTTGGAAAAGGATCCTTTATAAGATGGTCCATCCTCCCCCTGGTTTCAACAACATGAGAGATTATTCATCCTCTGGTTCTTTTGCATATTTCAGTGATGTAACAGTTTCTTCATCTTCTTGGGTTAGATGATTTCTAGTTGTGCCCCTCTTACTAATTTCCCATTGCAATTATGGGCACTCAAAGGCTCTATGGCCATCTTCTCTACACTAAAAACACTTCCCAAAGAACCCTTAATTGTTTTTACCTTCTCCTCTTATTAATTTTTATCTTCCTCTTATTTCTTGGCTTGATTCATTCTCCCATTTGGGTTTGGCTTCTTCTCCATAGACCTATTTCCCTTTACTGCTACCCGATTGTCCTTTTTCTATTTTATTACCTTCTTGATATCTTTTCTTTAGCCTTTAAGGAATATTGGTCGACCTCCTCAACTGTAGTAACTCTTAACATACTCATTTCATCTTGAATATTAAATCTCAATCCATTTACATCTTGGCCACCTTTTCTTTGTCAATTTCATATCTTCCAAATTCAATATTAATTTTATAGGATTATTTAATATAGTCTTTTACACTTGAATGTATTTTTGTCTTGAGTTTTGAAGCCTTTAAACAAATCCATTTCATAGTCTCTGGGAATAAGAATTGTCTTCATCCTAGCCACCATATGAGTCCACCAAGTTATCCTCATTTCTCTGTTTATAGCTCATTTCTTTATAACTCTCTCCACCAAAGATCAACATTCCCTTTAAGTTTTTTGTACCAAATTTACCCTTTGTAGATTACGAACATCTTTCAAGTCAAAATATTCCTCTAGTTCACTTACCCAATCTTTTAACTCTTTAAGGTTTAAGGTTCCAAAAAATCTCTAGACCTTCATTCAATTACCCTTATTAATCTTGGCAATGAATTTTAGGAATCACTCTTATCCTTCATTTGTTGGTGGTTCATTTCCTTCTTCATGTTTGCTAACTTCACTTTCTTCACCACTTGCATGGTCTTCTATATTGTATGGGTTGGTCCTTGAATCTATAGTTGATTCCCTTAACTAATCTCTCATTGCAATACAAAATTGCTCAAACATTTTCTCCAACCTAGGGATTTATCTTCTCGGGAGCATCTTGCCTTCAATATTTCATACAAAGATCATGTATCTTACTTTTGTTTAAAATGAAGGTAAAATTGTAAAATAATATAGCTTAAAATTATGTAAATCCTATGTAACTGTAGATTCAATTTTATTATTCTTTATCACAATCTCTTGTGTATGATTAATCTTGAATTAGATCAATTTTAATGTTGTAGAAAGTAGACAAAAGATTGATAGAAGAAAATAGACAGAATAGAAAGGACACAGTATGTACATGGAGAAAACCCTTTCGAGTAAAAAAATCCACCAGAATTGTTCTTGCTTGTATTATTTAACCTTTGAATGAGTTACAATAATACTGATTCAATTCTCCTTGATGTGCTTCTTCTTTCTTCAAGAAATCTTCTTCACAACCTGCAATATTTTCTCACAAAACTCTCTCATACAATGGTTGCAATAATAGACAATAAAATTGCTTACAAACTCATAAGAGTTAACAATTATAGTATCACAAAGCCACTTGAGAAAATCCATGCCTAGGGTTGCCAAGTTGAGTTCTAAGATGCATGACAAAGTCAAACAATAGTCTCCCTCAAATTTGGTGCCCAACATTGAAGTGTTAACCTCGTAATTATAAAAAATATCTTCTGCAAGCTCATCCTCAAAGAAGGCATCCATTCTAGGTCCCACTTAACTGAGCATTACAAATATATTTTCCTTGAATTAGTTGTAACTCAAATATGAAAACTTGGGTGCCCAAGGTGGGCCCAAGTCGATTTATGTTAACTAAAACACATCTGCCATCGATTCATGCAAAATAATGTGCATGCATGATCCTCCATATGTTAACTGAATGTATCAACCCGTTATCTGTCCATGCAACTCAAGTTAACTAAGATTAACTAACATGCAACTAAAGACAACTGAAACTGAATTGAATTGAACTAAACTGAATTGAACTAAACTGAAATGAACTGAACTAAACTGAACTAAACTGAACTGAACTAAACTAAACTAAACTGAACTAAACTGAACTGAACTGAATTGAACTGAACTGAACTACACATCACCCCTTATTTTATAGGACCTCAACATGCATAAATCAAAATCCCCTTTTTTAGGAACCTAGGATGCATTTCTGAAGTGTACTCAATTCACCAACCAATTAACTAAACCAAGGTGGATCCCACCTCCCATGTGTGCGCCCATGTGCTCCTATTTTGTAGGAGCTAACTCCAAGGCATCCCCGCATGCTCCTAACACTTAGAAATAGTTACAAATGCCAAATTAAATGTTTATTTAATTCCAAATTAATCTCTTCCTAATCCTAGAGTTGTGAAACCCATTCCAAGGACTTAGGAGATACATGAAATAAGTTAAGAATGCAATTAAATTGTATCCTATTTCCAACATTCTCCCACTTGACATTATCATTGCAATTATTCTAAACTAGGAATCATTTAATATAAATCAAGTACAAGACTCAAGACCAATGGCCTTCGTGCACCACGAGAACTTTTCTACAACATTGATCAAAGTGTCAAATTTCTCAATCAATACCTTTCCCAAGTCTCTGTAATATCCATGAGTACTCACCAAATAATTCATTCTAAGTTCAAATGCAACCTGCATAATCATGAAGCTCCAAGCAAATGATTAATACTCAAAACCCAAAAAACTACCTCTCCAAATTTCATGAAGATAACCATATCCTACCAAAGCTCCCACAAAATTGTAATACACGCTATACATGGCAACAAGATAAACATAAAAACCATCACTGTAAAAAAACTCCCACTGAAACATGTAACCAAGCTATCCAAGACATCGTGATAACCATCTCCTAAATGAAGATCATCCATTGCCTTAACATAATCAAAGAATCTGTTGTTAACGATATAACTCCCAAAAGGTCAAGTAAAAAACCATAATCTCTTAAACCAAGAAGATCAAACTCAAGGTAGCCATCCCCATAATTGGAAATCATCCCATAAACCATGTCATAACATCTCTCAAAATGAATCCTCCAAAACTAACTATCCATAGATCAAGATCCATATCTATGAAAGATAAAACATATAAGTTCATGATAAACCATCCTTAAATGAGTCCCCATAATCAACCATGAATCAACTCAATCCCATGATAAATCAAAGCATGAAACATAACACATCTTGAAATATATAATGGGCAAATAACTTTCAAATAAAGAACTACCGAGTGTGTTGAACTCGCGTCTAACCAAGGTGTAGGCTTCTTGGTCTTTACTATTGAAAAAAAAAATTCTTACAAGTAACCATTCCAACATATATCTCTTACCATAAGAGAACTCAAGACTCACCTAATTATCCAACTATCCATGAGGACCTGTAACCAACCAATCCATGCAAAACTCCAAATGCAACACAACACCACTACAAAGAGAACTACTACGATCAATGTCAAAGATCCAATCATAAATCAGGAATATAAACATGACATCCTTGATATAAACATCTCCTCCAAGGAGATCACATGCATCATAAATTACATAAACATCCTAGTCTCAAGAGAACAAGTACCATGTCAAACTCTAAATGCAACAAGAGTGAACCATGACATAATAGCAACCACTCTAAACCAAGAAAACATATCCCCGATCACATGAAGATAACCATACCAATGATACATCCACGTCACTTCCAACAACTCCCACTGAACCGTGGTACCGAGTCATGCATGGAATTGTGACTACTATCCTTTCCATGAAGATCACTCTGTAACATCATGCAAAGAGTTATCACAAACTATATTAGCTGAAATAACCAATGCATCATTATTTTCATATGAGGATTCCTCTGTAGAAGAATCAAAACTCTTTTTCTTGTTCTTACAATCCTTCTTCACATGTCCTGGTTTCCTACAGTTCCAACACTTTACCTTACTTTTACCAAGGGTTTTAGACTTACCCTTTCCTTCCTTGTCTCCCTTAGGTTCCTTTTTCTCAGGCCTACCTCTTACAAACAAGGCATCTAGGGATTCCTATTTAGACTTCCTCCTCATCTCCTCTAATAAGAGAGTAGGAATTATATTGTCCATCTTTGGATCTGCACCACTACCACTAATAGCAGCAATTATATTTTCCCAAGACTCTGGTAAAGAACAAAGTAACAAAATGCATTTATCTTCATCTTCTAGCTTTACATCTATAGATGCTAACTGACTCAAAATAAAATTAAAAGCATTTAAATGATGTATAATAGAATCACCATCTTTCATCTTTAAAGAATACAGTTGTCTTTTTAGATACAACTTATTAGTAAGGCTTTTATTTTGATAGATATCACCTATCCTCTTCCACAAATCAAATGCAGTCTTTTCATCTAAAACATTCAAGAGAACAACATCAACAAGACATAATCTTATGGTTCCTTTTGCCTTCTTATCAAGCTTAGCCCAATTCTCACCTGACATAGATGAAGGTGTCTTTGTCTTATTACCTACAACAAACCATTGATCTCTCTCTTCAAGGAGATCTTCCGTTTTTAATTTCCACATCTCATACCTAGATCCATTGAACCTTTCAATATCTAAATGAGAAGTAGAACCCATTAAAACACACTAATTTTTCAAATCAGCAATTGTCACAATATTAAAAGCTCCCACTATAGCCAAACAACCTTCAAAATTTTAAGAGAAAGACGTCCCAAACTCTACCCAACCTCTAGCTTTGATACCAAATGTTGAAAATGAAGGTAAAACTATAGAATAATATAGCTTAAATTATGTAAATCCTATGTAACTATAGATTCAATTTTAGTATTCTTTGTCACAATCTCTTGTGTATGATTAATCTTGAATTAGATCAATTTTAATGTTGTAGAAAGTAGATAGAAGATTGATAGAAGAAAGTAGACAAAATAGAAAGGACACAGTATGTACGTGGAGAAAACCCTTTCGGGTAAAAAAATCCACTAGAATTGTTCTTGCTTGTATTATTTAACCTTTGAATGAGTTACACTAATATTGATTCAATTCTCCTTGATGTGCTTCTTTTGTCTTCAAGAAATATTCTTCACAACTTGCAATATTTTCTCACAAAACTCTCTCATACAATGGTTGCAATAATAGACAATAAACTTGCTTAAAAAATCATAAGAGTTAACAATTATAGTATCACAAATCCACTTGAGAAAATCCATGCCTAGGGTTGCCAAGTTGAGTTCTCAGATGCATGACAAAGTCAAACAATAGTCTCCCTCAAAGTTGGTGCTCAACACTGAAGTGTTAACCTCATAGTTATCAAAAATATCTTTTGCAAGCTCATCCTCAAAGAAGGTGTCCATTTTGGGTCCCACTTAACTGAGCATTACAAATATCTTTTCCTTGCATTAGTTGTAACTCAAAGATGCCAACTTCGGTGCCCAAGGTGGGCCCAAGTTGATCTTTGTTAACTAAAACACATCTTCCATCGATTCATGCAAAACAATGTGCTTGCATGATCCTCCATCTGTTAACTGAATGTATCAACTCGTTATCTGTCCATGCAACTCAAGTCAACTAAGATTAAATAACATGCAAATGAAGATAACTGAAACTGAACTGAATGAAACTGAACTACACATTACCCCCTATTTTATAGGACCTCAACATGCATAAATCAAAATCCCTATTTTGTAGGAACCTAGGATGCATTTATGAAGAGTACTCAATTCACCAACCAATTAACTGAACCAAGGTGGATCCCACCTCCCATGTGTGTGCCCATGTGCTCCTATTTTGTAGGAGCTAACTCCAAGGCGTCCCCACATGCTCCTAACACTTAGAAATAATTACAAATGCCAAATTAAATTTTTATTTCATTCCAAATTAATCTCTTCCTAATCCTAGAGTTGTGAAACCCATTCCAAGGACTTAGGAGATACATGAAATATGTTAAGAATGCAATTAAATGGCATCCTATTTCCAACAACTTTTGTTGGTTTTCATTAGACTTATTAGATAACATCCCTCTCTACTCTTGCAATTATAAAAATCACCTCAACCGAACAACAAATATTCAAAGCTTCAAGTATACCTATCACTTAAACTTCACCATAACTCTCACCACCTCCCGACAAGAAACTGTAGACACCCAAAATTGTCCATGTTATAATATTACCTAGTCAATACATGACCTTGTAAAACATCTTGTAATATTTTACCCTAGGTCATTACATTATCCCACTTATCCCATTTATTCCACTTAATCACCTTCCCAATTAATTAAATAAATATCATTTATTTAATTAATTCCCCTTCACTTGTCTCAAAATAATTCAATTTAAGTATTTGAATTAATCCCTCACTTATTACCATATTGCAACATGTGTCACATGACTACAACTCTTCACATGCACAAATAATTTAATTAATTTTATTAATTAAATTATTAGATTCCCACTCACATCCTATTTTTAGCCCCACTTATTTGTGCATCATAGGCACTAAAATCAACTTTTTATCCTAGCCATACACATCACACATTTGACTTTTAATCTTAGCCATTGAATCAAATCAGCTCTTGCCTATAAACCGGGCCTTTCACGGGCCATTTGAGATCCATCTTATTCTAGTATCCATACTCTGCCAAAATTTCTTCCAATCTTCTCATCTATCTATCTATTTTTCCTCTATCATCTCCAGCTTATCGTTATGCTGCGAAAGTGAGCAACCAACATTCCTCCATCAACAAACCTTCAAAATCTTACATTCTCATGTGAGGTTGAGAAGAGAAATGGAGATAAATCGATTTTAGCATGGATTTGGGTTTGCATTCTCTTGGTATTTTGATTTTCATGCTTTCTTGTACTCTATTGTGCTAGTTAGGGTTTTCATATCTTGTTGTTTTAGTTTATATCTGATTTTCCCTAACTACATTTGATGAACCTGACGTGAATTGAAGACACAAACTTCTGATAGGAATAATACATTTACAAGAGTTTGTCAAACTATAATGAGTACTATCAATTTTTTTTATTTAGGGAAAATCATATATGAAATTCAATCACATTAAGTGGGTTAGGATATGAGGCTAAAATTAGGATATGAGGGAATAATGGTTGGACAAACACAGGTATGCTCTCAAAATGATTACATGACAAATCGTTGCCTGAACCATTAATCCTATTTTTTCAATTATAATGTGCGAGTCATGTTATTTTTATTTTCATCTTAATGATATCTTGTTGTTTTAGTTTTATGTCTAATTTAAATTATAATGTTGAATGAGGACCTTTTTTCCTTTCTTTTTTGTATTTTTTCAGGACTCTTCACATGTACTCTATTGTGCTAGTTAGTTTTATATTTGATTTTCCCTAAATACATTGGTGAACCTGAAGTAAAATCCTTTGATCTAGCTTGATTTTTGCAAGTCTTATTGACTTTTTGTTGCAGATCTGCCAATTTTTGGACAAAACACTAGGTTTTAAAGATTTCATCATATCTTCCAAATGACTGCAATTTTTTCTACAATATTTTCACATGAGTTTTTCCATCATCTAAGGAAGCTCCACCAAAAAAACTTGAGTTTATTGCCATTTTTTTAGGAGTTATCATGATTTTATGTTTTTTCATTAAATTGACTTTCTAGGCTCAAATCAATGAATTTTCTATAAATTATTACATTTCCAGAAATCTCTTGAAATTATAATGGGGGTTAGTTTTTACATATTTGATTTTGAGGTCAAATAACGTGCTAAATGATCCAATCTTTGTTTTCTCTAGGGTTTTAATAAATCTGCATTTTTGGGCATAAAATAGATAATTTTTTTGACTTTTTATATTTTTGGAAAGCTCTCAAAAAATTAGCAAGGGTCTCTTCTTTAATTTTTTAGTTTTTAGATAAAAAAATGTCTTGAAATAATCAAATATAATTCAGCTATGTATTTGAAATTACAATTTTCCTTGTCTAATGAGCCTTTTTTTAGGGCTGCATTATAATATCATTTTTGATTTTGTAGGTGAATCCAAGGAGTTGGAATAAAATTGGCATCAAAATCTAAAACTAATTTAAGGATGAAAATAATTAGGTGCACACATTCCACCTCTAATCATTGCTAGTCAACACACTTCAATTTGGGGCTTAAAAAGAACAATTTGTTTAATCACACACTTGAACTTTGGGCTCAAAAAGAGCATCTTGTTTATTGTCACATAATTGAAATTGGGTTAAAACAAACAATTGTCTTCCTACAAATTTGGATTTGGGATCTAAAAAGAACAAGTGCTTGAATTGTTTTACACACATTTCGATTTTCTAAAGGGGAATTAACAACTGCGAGGTTTATCACCCACTATCGACCACATTGCAAGTCCTCCGTAATATCCTATTGGTATATCCACCTTCATCCACAAGTGTTCTTCTTTAGGACAACAAAAACCTTTATCCACTTCACCTTCTTCATCTAATAATTAACTCGAGTCTAGTGTCCAAAACACACCTAGTCCCATTATCCATCACATGCTTCAAAACATGAACTATCAAGGTAAAGGCTTGAGCCTTTATGAACAAGGTATTTTGGAGCCAATCCATGTCA
Organism: Sequoiadendron giganteum; assembly: GCA_007115665.2. Taxonomy (NCBI): domain Eukaryota; kingdom Viridiplantae; phylum Streptophyta; class Pinopsida; order Cupressales; family Cupressaceae; genus Sequoiadendron; species Sequoiadendron giganteum. The sequence goes on along the minus strand of CM021109.1, from coordinate 354,907,354 downwards.
AGGTCCCTCCACGCTCTTATGGCCTTTGATATACACCCCAAGGACACCAATCTCAAGATGTTGGTACTTCATGCATCTTAAGTCCACCTCCTTCCATCATGTGAGGTTGAGAAGAGCAATGGAGATAAATTGAGTTTAGCGTGGATTTGGGTTTGCATTCGCTTGTTATTTTGATTTTCATGCTTGCTTGTACTCTATTGTACTAGTTAGGGTTTTTATATCTTGTTGTTTTAGTTTTATATTTGATTTTTCCTAACTTCAAAAACCATGCTCTAATACCTCTTGGTGTAGTCCTAGGCTCAAGGATTATAACAAGCTACTAAAACGTCAAAATCTTATCATTATGCTACCAAAGTGAGCAATCAACATTCCTCCATCAACAATGAAACCTTCAAAATCTTGCATTCTCATGCAAGGTTGAGAAGAGCAATGGAGATAAATTGAGTTTAGTGTGGATTTGGGTTTGCATTCACTTGTTATTTTGATTTTCATGCTTGCTCGTACTCTATTGTGTTGGTTAGGGTTTTGATATCTTGTTATTTTAGTTTTATATATGATTTTACCTAACTACAAAAACCATGCTCTAATACCTCTTGGTGTAGTCCTAGGCTCAAGGATTATAACAAGCTACTAAAATGTCAAAATCTTATCATTATGCTACCAAAGCGAGCAATCAACATTCCTCCATCAACAATTAAACCTTCAAAATCTTGCATTCTCATGCAAGGTTGAGAAGAGCAATGGAGATAAATTGAGTTTAGTGTGGATTTGGGTTTGCATTCACTTGTTATTTTGATTTTCATGCTTGCTCATACTCTATTGTGCTGGTTAGGGTTTTGATATCTTGTTATTTTAGTTTTATATATGATTTTACCTAACTACAAAAACCATGCTCTAATACCTCTTGGTGTAGTCCTAGGCTCAAGGATTATAACAAGCTACTGAAACTTCTAGTATTAAAATGATTCCCAACATTTAACATGCAAAGTAGATTATTACAATAGGGGTATAGATCGTTACACTACTTTTGTAGTTCATCGTACATGTCCTTCATGCATGCCCTTTACACAAGAAATGACATTCAAACTTACATATATGTAGAAATCAACCAAACAGGGTTTCCTTAACCTCTGCTCATTAAATTCATCTAAATCTACCTCTAAAAAAATTATCCAAGATGAATGTAACCCCTATATATTAGAAAACATGGAGAAGTTGGCACCCACCCACATCTAGTCTTGATGGGTCATGTGGTAGACCCTTATTCACTCTTGGGATATGCATGTAGGTCATTATAAATGCATGTTTTTATCTTTTTACATCAAATTTGTATTCAGGTGACGATTGCAAAAATCTGAGGGGTGCAAAGATATGTTTGCATAACTAGGAAAGTTCCATCTCAGGCCTTCATGCAAGAAAATTGGGATCAAAGGGAAATTGCAGAGATTCAAGGGGTTTTGTATGTTGCGGGGTTTTGAGAGATACTCAAATAAGTCCACATAGCATAAAAGTTTTTCCATTCCTAATTTTGTGAGAAAATAGGGTGAAGGGAAAATTTTAGGATTTCAAAAATCCCTTAAACTTTTGCAATCCACATACTTGTTGGAGTTCTATAGTGCCTTATAAAATAAGTGTAGGTGGAGTTTTAGTGACCAAAAGGACTTGCAAGAATTCAGGGGCATTTAGGATGGTCTATAAATTTTGCAACTTCACAACTTTCCCAAATGTGATCGAAATTTCACCAAATTTGAAATGTGAGCACCCATTAGGCCCAAATTCAAGTGACATCATTGTAGGAGCTGAGATATAGCTCATAGAACATGTTTGATTCACTCAAGGACTCAAGCCTCTAGGATCATCTGTAAAAAGAAACAACCTTCCACAAGAGGGAAAAACAAGAACATGAAATCACAACAATAGATGCAAGATGTGGCCAATATGTAATACTCGAGATTACAATGATATATTGGACTTACACAACACTCAACTAAGCTTTGGATTGATTGATGCAATGTACATATGGCATCTTGCTTATATAGGCAAGGAGTGAGATAGGATTAGGAAAGATCATGACGAGTGTCTTAATCCTATCACATGAGACAACTAAGTCATAACAACCTAGGACACACACATTAAATTCTCAATGAAAATATTAAATCCATGAGAGAATTATTAAATGCCTAGATAAATAATAGTAAATAATGAGACATGGCCCCATTATAAGTAACTTCTAGAAATGACAATTAATAAACTTAATTCCTAAGTAAACTTATAATAATGTGAATAGGTCCTCACTAATAAATAGTTATGAAATAACCCCATTCACACCAATACTCCCCATAAGTGCAACTTAGGGAGTTTCGTTATTATGTAAATGATGCAAAGATGGGTCTCGACTATGAGGCCATGTTAGGTACCCATATATAAGTGCAATGCAAAGAAATCTCTCACAATCTGAGAAAAGGAGAAAACCCAGTGGGACAAAACTCCTCTCCAAAAGAGAGATGAAATACAATAATGCTCTTTATTAAAAAATAAGAGGATAAAACCCCACTCGAGGAAAAAGACCCCCCATAAGAGAGACAAAAAAGAAGAGACCATTTATCACCCCCTCAATGAATCTATCACAAATCCAATCAATCTCCATCCACACATAAGGATGATAAGAGAGACTATATAGCCCCTCCATAATGAGATAACCTGCTACAAAGAAGCATTGGAAGTGCACTATGAAATAACACTGGAATCCTTAATTTGACAAGCAAATAAAAGATAATTTTGTTTGCTAGAAACCATATTATAGTCACTCAAGGACTCAAGTTGGAATCATGATAAAGCAACAATAGACCTGATGCCAAGGAACACTAAAGGCTATATCGTGTAACCCTCAAATCTATGAAACAACAGTTGACTGAAAAATGATCTAGAATTGAAATGAATTACAGAGAAAATGCAAACCTAATGCACACAAAAAAGGAAATAGTGCATGCACTAATGAATGTTCACATCTTCCTTCATGAATAAAAATGACCTTAGATCTCTGTAGAGGATTTTTTTTGAAAAAATGACCTACACCACTGTGAAGTTCTCAAAACTAGCTTTTCGTCAATATCTCATTTGCCAAAAACAGACATCGTGACAAAAAGGGTAAATTTTTGCTAGTCAACAATGTTATCACGACCCTTCTAATTTAATTTCTAAAAAAATTGTTGGATGTATGCAAAAACTAATGGATACCCAAATAATATTTTGATGCTATCAACAAAACCCCAAAAGAGTTTTTGAATCCAAAAACCAAAACATGCAATTTGGTAAAAACAAGTAAACTTAACTTGCAGGAAAACTAGTTGTGTTGGGCTATTTGACAATCATTTTTGCAAAATCTGCTCACTCTATGCAAAATCTAGTAGATACCCAGATGGTATTTTGTGGTTTTGAAAGAACTCTAAAATATTTTTTCTCAAAAGTACACAAGGAAAAATATATATGCTATTTTTATCCAATATGCACCCTGCAAAAGTTCAAGCTCAAATCACCCTCAAATCTAAGAAGGGGTTTAGCAACTCTAAAGCTCTGATACCCTGTAGGAGCTGAGATATAGCTCATAGAACATGCTTGAGTCACTCAAGGACTCAAGCCTCTAGGATCATCTACAAAAACCAACAACAACCTTCCATGAGAGGGAAACACAAGAACATGAAATTGCAACAATGTATGCAAGATATGGCCAATATGCAATAATCAAGATTGTAATAATATAATGGACTTACACAATTGAAAAATATCTTAGCTCAGTTGCTTGGATTGATGCAATGTACATAAGAAGCCTTTCTTATATAGGCAAGGAGTGAGATGGGATTAGATAAGATCATGACAAGTGTCTTAATCCTATCACATGAGGCAATTAAGTCATAACAACCTAGGAAAAAATCATTAATTCTCTCAAGGACTCAAGCCTCCAGGATCATCTGCAAAAACCAACAACAACCTTCCACAAGAGGGAAAAACAAGAACATGAAATTGCAACAATAGATGCAAGATGTGGCCAATATGCAATACTTAAGATTGCAATGATATATTGGACTACAACACTCAACCAAGCTTTGGATTGATTGATGCAATGTACATATGAAGCCTTGCTTATACAAGCAAGGAGTGAGATAGGATTAGACAAGCTCATGATAAGTGTCTTAATCCTATTGCATGAGACAACTAGGTCATAACAACCTAGGACACACACATTAAATTATCAATTCAAATATTAAATGCATGAGAGAATTATTAAATGCCTAGATAACTAAAAGTAAATAATGAGACATGGCCCCATTATAACTAACTTCTAGAAATGACAACTGAGGAACTTAACTCCTAAGTAAACTTATAATAATGTGAATAAGTCCTCACTAATAACTAGTTAGGAAATAACCCCATTCACACCAACAATCATCACCTTGCCATGAACCAATTGTAACCCTCTTGAAATTGATCACCAACTCTTATAAGCAAAAACAAGGAAGCAAAAAACATAACAAGAATTTTTTTTGTTGATAAAAGATGGATTGTGGAACCAAATGCTGCTCCATCAGATACATTGAGTAAGTGATATGTTCGATGAGTTAGAAACTAATGAACATTATAGGTTCTTAGGATGGTGATCCCACACTTTTTCTTTATCCAAACTTCCTCCTTACCTACTTGGTTTATTCCCTCTACATGTTGCATTCCTTTAATTATGCCTTCCCTACCTTTTACCTTGTCCTTTTCTTACCCCCACCTACATTTTGTAGACTACCACCACTTAATTTGTTCGATTGATCAAAATTGTGACTATCGTGATTAAATTTAAATTGTCCCAACTATGGTTTATGATGTTTATTCTCTAAATCTCTACTTCCTTAGTATCCATCTTTGGCCTCCATGTTCTTTAACTATTTATGTTGTTTTTACATAGGTTCAATACCACTCCCTTTGTCCTTAATTGCATCCTCCTTCATAAGAAATCCCATTGATCTATTCTTGACCTCTCTAGTAAACCCCACAATTTGTTTTGCTAAATTCTATCAACTTTTAGGCTATTGTCCTTCTCTTCCCTCTCTCCTTTAAGAAACTTAAAACTTGCTTATGTCCACTGTTCACGATGGTGTATAAGTTTCTCCTACCATCATAGATAGACTCTTTACGAAACTACTAAGGTCTTCCCAATAACACATGGAATGTACTCAATGACATAACTTCATAAAAAAATTCATCCTTATATGACCCATTCTAGAATTTAACACAAAATTTCTCATTCACCACTAATTTATGTTCTTTTTGCAACTAGGAAAACTTATATGGATTTGAATGCTTCCTCTTTTTCAAACTTGATTTCTCTACCATCTCTTTAGAAACTAAATTAATTGTTATATCACTATCAATAAAAATATTACAACACTTACCTCTATATTTGTATTTAGTTTGGAAAAGGTTCCTCCTCTGAGATGGTCCATCGTCCTCTCCCTTCGATTCCAACAAGGTTCTCCTAAACATGATAAATTCTCCATCCTTTAGTTCTTCTACACATTTTGATGATGCAACACTTTCTTCATATTCTTGGGCTAAATGATTTCTAGTTGTCCCCCTCTTACTACTTTCTTGCTGTAACTATGGGCACTCAAAGGCTCTATGGCCACCTGCTCCAAACTAAAAAAGTCCCAAATAACCCTTTGTTGTTGATACCTCATCCTCTCATTGATTTTTCTCTTCCTCGTGTTTGTCAACTTGATTCATTCTCCCATTTGGGTTTGGTTTTTTCTTCATAGACTTATTTCCCTTTATTGCTACATGTCTGTCCTCTTTTTGTTGTCATTATTCCTCTACCTCAAAAACTAATTTTTTGCCTTTTGGATATCTTTTCTTCAACCTTTAAAGTGTATTAGTAGGCTTCCTCAATTATAGTAACTCTCAAAATTCTCATTTAATCTTAAATATTAAATCTCGATCCATTTACATACCTAACCATCTTTTCTCTTTCCATTTCATGTCTTCTAGACTTGAAATTCAATCTATAAATTTCTTCAATATAGTTTTTTTACACTCATGTATTTTTGTCTCTAGTTTTGAAGCCTTTTAAACAACTCCATTTCATATTCTCCAAGAATAAGCTTTACCTTCAACCTAGCCACCATTTGAGTCCATCGGGTTATCCTCATCTCTCCATTTGTGGCTCATTCTCTTGGCAACTCTCTCCACCAAAGAGAACACACCCTTTAAGTTTTTTGTGCCAAATTTACCCTTTGTAGGCCACACGTATCTTCCAAGTCAAAATATTCCTCTATTTCACCTACCCATTCTATCAAGTCTTTAGGTTCCATTTGATTACCCTTACTAATTCTAGCAATGACTCTTAGGAATCACTCTTATCCGTCATATGTTGGCGGTTTATTTCCTTCGTCATGTTCATCGACTTCACTTTCTTCACCACTTGCATGGTCTTTTGCATTGTTTGGGTTTGTCGTCAAATCTCTAACTAATTCCCTCAACTCATCTCTCATTACAATACAAAATTGATTAAACATTTCCTCCAACTCGGGGATTCATCTTCTTGAGGATATCTATCCTTCAATAATTCCTACAAATATCCTGTATCTTATTATTATTTGTTTGCTTTGGACTTATTCTAATGTCCCTCTCTACTATTTGCAATTGTAGGACTCCTCTCAACCTACAACAAATCTTTAGAGATTTAGGGATAACTATCGCTTCAACTTCACTACAACTCTCACCACCTCCCAACAAGAAACCATGCTTTGATACCACTTGGTGTAGTCCTAGGCTCATGGATTTTAACAAACAATTATACCTTGCATCATTAAAACTTTTTCCAATATTTCTAACACAAAATATAGTGTTTCCTTATTAATATGCAAAGTAAATAATTATAATAGGGGTATAGATTGTTACACTACTTTTGTAGCTCACCATACATGCCCTTTACAAAAGCATGGGAATTCAACCTTACATACATGAAAACATCAACACAACAAACTTTTGTTAGCCTATACTCATTGAATTTGTCTAAGTCTACCTCCTCTAAAAAAGACTCTCCAAGATGAATGAAACCCCTATATATTTGAAAACATGGAGAAGTTGGCGCCCACCCACGTGCAAGCATGATGGGACACATGGCAGGACTTTTATTCACTTATGGGATATGTGTGTAGGTTGTTATAACTGCTTGTTTGTTGTTTTCTGGTCAAATTTTCATTTAGGCGACAGTTGCAAAAAATAGAGTGATATAGGGATATTTCTACACAACTAGGAAATTTTTGCCTTAGGGCTTCAAGGAAAATCGAGATGACAGGGAAAATGTAGAGATTTGAGGGGGAGTCGAATGTTGCGAGTTTTTGAGAGCTATTTGGACAAGTCATAGCATAAAAGTTCCTCCATTTCTAATTTTGTAAGAAATTAGGAATGAAGGGAAAATTATGGGATATTGAGGTGCTTTGATATGTGTCATGAAACACCTTAAAATTTTGCAATCCACATACCTTCTAGAGTTACGCAATGCCTTAGAAGATAATTCTAGGAAGAGTTTTAACACCCAAAAGGACTTGCGGGAATTTAAAGGCATCTAAGATGGTCCAAAAATTATGTAACTTTATAACTTTCCCAAATGCAATCATAATTTCACCAAATTGAAAATGTGAACGAGATTAGGCCCAATTTTAAATTGACATCATCACTTGGCCATGAATCAACCGTAACCCTTTGGAAATTGATCACCAAATCCTACAAGCAAAAACAAAGAAGAAACAAACATAACAAGGAAATATTTTTGGTTGACCCAAGATCATTTGTGGACTTAGATGCTCCTACATTACAATACTTCATGATGTGAAGTGAGATGAGTTAGAGATCTAAAACGATCTACTTCACATGCTTCTTGTTGGTTAATCACCTTTTTGAATCTTGCACAATTAACACACACATCAAATCTTACCTTGAAAGTAATAGTTGAAGCAACATGTTAGACTAATATATTAGCATTTTCTCATAAGAAATTAGGGCATGTGCAACATCATAAAGTATTTTACTCAACAAACATATTCATACTATGGAGCACAATAATTAATCATATTATCAACATCCTATCTAAGTAGGATTGCATGGATTGCATATGAGCTCAAAACAAGAATCACAATTAGTCTCATTAATAACATATAAATGATTCTCCAATCTTCATAAATATTCATGATGACATCATAATAGCTAAGAATGACTCTCAATCACAAGAATAATACAATTATGAATATACAATCAATACATGAATTAGCATATATATAATCATAGACATTCTGCATCACCTATCAATTATACACATACATATGAATCAATTATCTATTAAACGAGTTTCAAATATTTACTAACGCACACACATTCATTTATCTATATATTTTTTATTATAATTCAAATCTTGAAACATTCATTACTTTCGTAACAATGACAAAATTAATTTAAAATGACATCAATAATTATTTATCATTGATCTTAACAATTTAATATACCTAATCTATCTAATTTTTTTCATTTACTTCAATAATCTCTCCTAACTTTATTACATTAATTAATTATATTTACCTAACCTAAATTATTAATTAGAAAAAGTTTATTTTCTTTATCATATACATATATAATTTTAAATTATAATAAAAAAATTTAAATATTGGAAAATGACCAAAAATAAATATTTAAACTATGTAAAATTTCAAACATAAGATTAGAATAGCAATTGGACTACCATTTTTTTAAGTTTATTAAATAGCGAGGGTTTACGTAGGGTTTATTTGGCGAGTTCTGATTAAAGGGTCTACAGAAGGGATCATTTGGTAGTAAAGAGGAAGAGCTGGAAGGGAAGAATGAGGTTGGAGAAGTGTTGGTTCTGTTCCTCCACCATATACCCTGGCCATGGCATCCAGTTTGTTCGCAATGACTCCAAGGTATGCCTTCTATTCTATGTCTCGTTATTAGGGTTAATCATAGACACGAAAATCAATATTTCTCACCTAATCTTGCAATGGTTAACCTCGTAGCAAGCCTAGATTATGCTGCAGCATCACCAGATAGTAAGTCATACGCACGGAAACAGTCAATTGGAATCCTATTTAGCTGGCATAGATATCGCTTGGCTTAGATACTTTGTTCTTTATTTGGGGCATCCAAAGTCCCAAATAAAGAACAACGTTACGGTTGTTTAGTTCTTATAGATTGCACGTTTGGGTCCTGGAAGATTGTTTTTTTTTGGAATTGCTATCAGTTAGTCCAGTCCATTTCCCTGCATTTGAACTTCGTTTACTAACAGCAAGGCCCATGAGCTACTCTTCCCTAGAATGGTATCCCCATCAGTGGTGTTATCATGCATTCAGCTTCCTTGATGATCCTCGTGATTGGAACGACTAAGAGGAAAGGTACACAGCCTGTATATTCAACTCAGTGAAAGGCCTTGTTGCTAAAGTCAAATTGGTCAATCTCTTAGCAAGACATAAGCATCTAGGGCTAACGTCACTATTGCAATATCACTGTTTGTATATGAAAGAAAGAAAGAAATTATATTAATGTCTGTACGTGGTCTTTTCCAAATATGTTTCTCATCCACTTTCGTGGTCAATCCGACAATTGCTGACACAGTTATTCCTGAATAGGCTTAATAATGCTTATTGGGAAGTTAAGCACAGAGATCTGTTACTTTCAAAATATCCGAAAAGGATTAGTAAATAATTATTTGCTTATTAACCAAGTTCACAGATTCATAAGAGTTATCCTTGACACAAGTATGACGCTTCAAAATTATTGTCAAGGAAGTGCACAATGTGTGATCAACCAAGAACAAATTACATATCACATATGAATTGTAGATACATAAATTTCAACAGTATCAAGCATACACACATTATTGGCATGCGTACAAGCTACATGATATTTGAAATTCATGTAGTTAGTTGGTCGACCACAAGGTGGGAGTTACAATGTTGACCATCCTCAAGTCTTATCTCATTCCAAACATGGAAGAGGTTTCTATTCCTGACACTGTCATCTAACATGAATCCAATCATTGCATATCATATTTGGAGAGCAGTTTGAACAGAATACCTAGTTCTTTACAATAATGTATGCCATGCATAACTTCTTCTAGTCATTACATTTTACCATGATGTTATCTTCAACTTGGAATGCATAAATAAAGTTCACACCAATTCCTGTTCAAAGTTCATTTAACTATTCCTATGCTGCAGAGTCCTGGCTTACTTGAATAAATTTTACACAAAACCAATGCTTGGTCAAGACATCTGTAGCAACAGGGGTCTTCCGGCTAACATTATGAGAGCCATAGGCATGTAGTCATGTATATAGCTCACATGTCCAATTACTTGTCAACTCAGAAGTTTAAAATTTATAATCCATCCAGCTTGAGCATACATTCTTGGATTGTTTCCTGCCAGCAGAAATTTATATGCAAGTACCCAGTCTGAATGTACTATAGTATATACCAATTATTATCCCATGACTTATAAAGATTAAGCTAAGTTGGTGAATTGGGATTTGTTACAGGTATGGGTATGTGTATGCTACTACAGCAATATTTTTTGAGCTGGGTATGTTTTGTGTATGTCCGTGCACAAAAATTATTATATATATGAAACATAAATGGGGAATTAAGTAGAGAAGACCACATATCATACATGGAACAATGTGACTTGCGTTCAAAAGAATACTTAGATTAGAAAATTGACAATTTCCATTACAAATATAGTTAAATTAGGTGTTACATCAAATGCCCTTTTATTTATTGGTGAAGTTAGAAGTTGGTAAGTAGGAGGTTTCTTCCACAGCGTGTCAAATTATGATATTGCTATCAGGATTCAACCGTGTAGTTTTCGAGTCAAACTCATTGACCCATGATTCATGAGTAGTGGTTCACAAGAACCCATCTCTCATGATAATGAATGGTCCACTTAGCACTCATTGCATCTAGAAGTGTTAATTTTTTTTATTAAAAATCAAATCCAATATTCAATCCCAAGTTATAGTACGAATTCAATTCCCCACAGTAGTTCACTTTATATTATGGACAAAAATTGAAAATATATACCACGACATTCTTTAAATGCTATATATAATCTACAACAATTTAAAGTGAAATATATATGAATTATTCAATTAAGTTATAGCATATGAAGCTAAGTGAATCAGGATAAAATATGAAACCTGACAGTAAATTTTTGCCTTATAACAAATATTTTCAGCCTTTTGTAGAGGTATCAAGTGAGAGAAAAGGAATGATGAAGGGTGAGGAGAACTGTCACATTATGAAGGATTCATTTCAGTTGTGGAGCATGCCTAAGCCCTGTGCCGTCTATAGAATTAACAGCTTACTTAAATACATTAAATGCTTTTTTCTTGTTTCCATGAGTTGTTAAACACACAAAATGCATTATATGCCAATTGTTTAGGGTTTGGGATGGTCAAAAAGTCAAAAGAATAGCCTTGCAAAGTTCGCCTAATGCTGGGATCATCATGAAATCACCATGTCCACCCCGGAATTGCCTGGGTATGCCCTTGCTGTCTCCCCTCGATTCTGACCATTTAAATCTGGATCCTGCCTGATTCCACAGTTGAAGCATCCAAATCCAATTTCTGGACGAATCGTACCCTGAAACACAGGCTTTTCCTTCTGATTTGGTAGCATAGGGATTAAGAAGCATTCAAATTTTGAGGATTATGGTACTAACTTATTTAGTTGATAGCCAACTGGCCAGCAAATTATATACGCAACAGTGATGCTTATGTCAGATTCAATTACGGTCATTGGACAACAGAATTGATTGCAAAAGTAAGGATTTAAAACTCTTCCCACTGGACACCAGAGCACAGTGGTATGAACCGCTCATGCCAAAATAAAATCACAGTTGGGTCCATAGCATGGGCAACATAGTTACAAGGTTCAAAAATTTGTTTTGTTTGGGAGGTCAAAAATTTCAGAAATCCGGAATTTAGAAAACACTGGTAGAATTTCTAGAGCAGTTGAAATATCTGGACCAAATTGGATAAATACAACTGGTTCAAACTGGACTTGAGCCAAATTTGGCTGGATTTAGTAACTCTTATGGGCAGAGATCAAGTTCATAAGAGGTCATTATGCTGAGAGGCATAATTACAATGGCAGCAAGGGGTGGATCGTAATGATGTGAGTGTGTAAACAAAAACTCTCCACTTAAATTTTATAGTCATTCACATGTCAAATTAATATCTAGTAATAAACATGTTTTGTTATGTAGCAAAAATTAAAAAGCAGTAGTAAACACAACAGGTAAGTAGAACAAAATATATTGAAATTACTATGTTTGAACTTTGCCTATGATTTTGATGATTTTTTTCATTTAACTGTTTTGAAATTGTTTATATGTTTGTACTATTTATTTTATTACCATGGAAAATAAAAATAACACTTGAAGTAAAAGTAAAAAGTAAATATTTGTTTTCATTTAATGTTTTGATAACTATTGAAAAATAATTAAATAAAATAACTTTTCAATTAAAAATAATGTAAATAATGTCTAAAATAAATAGTTCTTGAATGAAGGTTATAATAAAAAGTTTCTATGTTCATATCTATTTACTTACCTATTTATGTGTTCATGCATCTATTTAGTAGTTTAACTTTAGATAGATATTAAAAATGATATTCATATAGAAAAATAAAATGGTTTTTCAAGTAAAAGTAATAGCTTGTTTTCATTCAACTTTTTGAAAATTGTTGCATGGTATTTATGAATTATTGCATTGCTATTGAAAAATAAAATAGCTCTTCAATAAAAATGAATTAAATAATATCTAGAATAAAATCGCTCTTAGTAGAAGTTAAAATAATTAAGTCTGTATCTTTTCCTAATCTATCTCTTTCTTATTTATGTGTCTAAAACTAAATGGAAATTGGCATGAGTATGCAAATTTCACCATTACAGATATATATAAGACTATAAGTAATATATGTTAATATGTATATTCTAAACTAGCATAGGTATCTTAAATACTTTTATCTGAAAGACGCTGAGAGATGTCAGCCTTGAGATTCCTATATTGCCTATATCTGAAATACATCTATTGTAAGGATGTTGGGAGGTATCATCCTCAAGGCGCTTATCTATCCAATGTAACAAATTCAATATGGGTGCCTCAAGAACAGTATCTCTCGGCATCTTTTGGATAGATGTATTTAATATATCTATATAAGCACAATCTTAGCAGTCCAAGACTCCAAAGAACAGACTGGAGTTACACAACACATCATTAAGGAATTTGACACACATATACACAACCTTTTCAATTTCACATTAACTGAAGCCTTCATTTTGATTACTATAGCATAACTTTTTTGTAAGTGTGAGGTTAATTGAGGATGACCTTGGAAAAATATACCTTGTAATGCTTGCATTGATCTCTCACCTAAGATATGTAATGGTTACCATCTGCAATAGTTTAATTTGACCACAGATTCCTTAAGTTGTTTTTTGACTGTTGAAGACAAACTTAATTGGTACTAGCCCATCTATGAAGTATGATGGCTTTGATCCACCTTGTGGTAAGAATTCCTCCTGTTGTTTTCTAAGGGGCATCCTACACACCAAATTGGTATCTAGCTTGGTTGTGACTTGAGAGTCAACCTTTATCTTTAGAAACAAAATGAGGTCTTATACAACTGTTTTACTATGTTATTCTATGTCCTTTCTTTGTCTGTTTGATTTTTAGAAACAAAATGAGGTCTTGTACAACTGTTTTACTATGTTATTCTATGTCCTTTCTTTGTCTGTTTGATTTGGTATGTTTGGAGTGTTTGATGGTTTCAAATCTGCATGGCCTCACTAAAAACCTTGCATGACTTTTTGCCCATATCTGACTTGACAAGTACCTGTTGCATAGAGTATTTTTTCCTTCTTATCAAACCATCAGCCTTGTCAAAGCCAATTATTAAATAGTATGATTAATAACCTAGGAAGCTGTGAAATAATTAATTGCTTTTACCAATGCCTTTCACAGCTCACATTCTAGGAATCAGTCTCAGAAATTGTCTCAGGAATCTCTCATATGATCTTTGCACTACTTAGAAGCAGATTTAGAGGAACTATGCCAGGAGCTGTATAAACTGTTTACCTTGGATCTTGTACTTTCCTTTGATAGTGTCAAACTAAGTTGGCTCAATCCGCACATTGTTGTAATGTGAACTGCAATTAAGTAACTTGTATGATGCAATCAAAGTACTCGAGGTTCTAGATCCTTCACCAAATGTGTTGAAGCAATGCTTATGTTGTCTGGGCCCTTCAAATCATGTTTTGTTGTGAAGTACATTAAGTGCAAGCTTTTCTTTGCTCTACTGATATGCTTATACCAGTTCCACAAAGCTAAGTAGGATGCAAGTATTACACTTCCTGTATTTCTATTATTTTCTGACAGAGAACAAAGCGACACAGATGATTGTTTGCTTGGTATTGGATGCCATGAAACTTTGAGAAGTGTCACCTTCTTTGAGTGAATTGTGACTCTCAAACCGTTTGTTGTATCTGCCCCCTCTTCTTCACAAGTTTGTAGTAGTCCTTCCATTGGTTGAAATTTGCAATGGCAAGTGGGAAAAGAAAATGAGAAATCCCCATCTTTGAGCTGTTACTCAAATTTATAAAGGGCTTATCCACTCCAGCTGATGGAATGAAATACTCCATATGATTTTTTTGCTTCCTTGTCATTCAACAAAACTTTCAAAGTATTGTATGAAGCTGAAAACTTGTTCATTTGTGCTTTTTGTTCACAATTTGTGGTCTCCACTCTAATTCCTGATTTCAAAGATCCTGCAGCACATGGCTTATGCAAAGGTTGCTATATTTCAACACGATGATGCACAAATCATGGCTTCATCTGTTTGCTTTAATTTTTGTTTTGTCCAAGCAGTATGCTGAAGGACAAGTTCAGTGAGATATTGCACAATAAGTCTATGAATAGGACAAATATGCTGTAGTGCCAAAGCCCCCTGTTGCTTTAAGGAATCAGGAAATTGAACTGATGTGCTGTACTAGGTTAGTTAAACTAATCCTGGTAGAAAGATGTACTTGATAGCTGGCTTCACTAATGCAAACTGTACTACAACAGGTAATTTTGCATAACTGTTACAAGGATGTTAGGTTGAGAAAATTTCTGTAACTTACTAGTTTGCAAATATCAGTCAGATAGTTTATGTGCATGATAAGTCCAATACCTGACAGTTATTTGCAATAGTCAGAGTAGCATGTTAGATTTTTCAAATTACACTACCTTAAGTGTGTATTTGTAATGTGTCTCGAGGAGATTCCCACCCTAGACATTACAAGAGTCTCAATCCACCAACTTCCTGCCAAGGACTGTTTATGTTGGTGTTTCCCTGGTCTAGTTGGCACTTGTGATGAGTCTGTCTTGAAATTGAGAAAAAATGAAATGGGAGTTATGGGCGAATAGTTATCTATCTCGAATGAAGATGTACATTACCAATTTGCATAAATTAATGGCTTTCCCTGCATCAGTTTAATATTCATTGGTATGCTACTGATGGAAACTGTTCCCATGACAAGCTTCCTTCTGTTAAGTTCTGAGATCAGTGATGTTAAGCTTGTAAATACTTGTCAAATTGTCTAATCAGTCCTTGCACGTTCAACTTTCTTGATGTCAATTTTTTCCATTTGGCTTCAATAATGTGATCCTATGACACAATTTCACTTCTTTATGCCATAGTGCAACTCCCACTGGCACAATATCAATACTGTCAGAAGATTCAAATTTATTTGAAGGTCAATGATAACTTGAGGAGGCATTTGGTTATTTAAAGAATGTCCTTCAAGGGTGCACATTTTCTACCACTTACAGCCAAACACTCTCTAATTTTAATTTATCTATAGATAACTGATTCCCTCTGCTGAAGCTTCTTGTATTACACCATACACAACATTTGGACTGCTGCTTTCCCCTATATTAATAGTTAGTAGTTCATCCACTTGAGAACATTCTGCTGGCATTTGTAATCTTCTGTGATGTCCTTGGCGTATTGCTGCAGCCTGAAATGGATTTGTTTCTGCTGATAGCATAGAGAGATTATGTGAATGTTTCTCCACATTTGTTCTCTGAGCATAGTTATAACTGTGCTTTCAGCCATATCTGCTGAGGGCCAAAGAGATAAAAAGGAACTAAAGAAAATTACCAAAATGTTTGTCTCCAACATGGGGACTTTGAGAGGCATTTGGTTATTTAAAGAATGTCCTTCAAGGGTGCACATTTTCTACCACTTACAGCCAAACACTCTCTAATTTTAATTTATCTATAGATAACTGATTCCCTCTGATGAAGCTTCTTGTATTACACCATACACAACTTTTGGACTGCTGCTTTCCCCTATATTAATAGTTAGTAGTTCATCCACTTGAGAACATTCTGCTGGCATTGGTAATCTTCTGTGATGTCCTTGGCGTATTGCTGCAGCCTGAAATGGATTTGTTTCTGCTGATAGCATAGAGAGATTATGTGAATGTTTCTCCACATTTGTTCTCTGAGCATAGTTATAACTGTGCTTTGAGCCATATCTGCTGAGGGTCAAAGAGATAAAAAGGAACAAAAGAAAATTACCAAAATGTTTGTCTCCAACATGGGGACTTTGAGAGCACTTCCAGGGCCATCTTGGGGTGGGTGGAGCTGGACGTTTCCTTCAGGATCAAAATGGGATATTTGTCAATGGAGGCTCCTTATATATACCCAAGACAACGAACAGTGAAGCTGAGGACATCGTGCTTTTACAAGGTCTGAAAGTGTCAGCTGAGAAAGGAATTCAAAAGTTTGTTGTTGAATGAAATTGTTCATCATAAAGGCTATGAAGAAGGACAAAAATGCAAGCTGGATGATTAAGAGAACCCTAGGTTAAGCAAGAGCCCTAACACTCAGGCTCAATGACATTTCTTTTCAACATTGCTATAGAGAATGTAATGCCACGTGGACCTTCTAGCAAATGCAGGCATTGATTGATACCTGATCTCTTCCTCAATTGGCATTTTGTTAGATTTGTGGAGGGGCCTTGCCTCCTTAATTGTGATAGCCTAGCTATATAAAGCTTGGAATAAAAATAGTAATTTTGATTTTTAGTAAAATATCTGGTTTGTGTGGGGTGGATTGAAAGGGCATGCCAATTAAAATGTTATTTGACTTCATTGGAGAGTTCCCTTAATCATACAACCCATATACTTGACATGTGGAAAGATGCATACTGCCACAAAAGATCATTAGTGGAAAGATTTTCCATCTCCCCTAAAATCTGATGATGTGCTCTTTGATGTTGTGGGGATAATTTACTCATGACATTGTCTTTGGCATTGTGTTTTATTGAGTTGAATGCAAGGGGCTGTTTAGAGGTTGTGTTTTGTATAGCAAGGGAATTTTGTTTGTTTCTCTTGGTAAAGATTTCATGTGTATAACACTCCATTGTACAGAATATGGTAGATGAATTACTTCGGCAACTTCTCATTTGAGGTTGTGTCTGATCACAGTTTGAGGAGACCAATTGGGGTTGAGTTTCCAGATATGTTGGCAATGATCAAAGAAATTTGGGGGAAGGTGATGTTGGAAACATTGGGGTGAAAAGAACTATAGCCTTGATTGAAACAATTGTCCAATACAAACTGGTGGCAACAGTTAAAAAAGAAGTGCTCTATAATTGGATTTTGGATATAATGCTATTAGGAGACAATTACGTCTACTGGTAGAGGGAACTGAAAGATAAAGAGGAGCATCTTGGAGTTAGAGAGAAGGTGATAGTGCTAAGAGTGGAATTTCAGTTGCTTTGCGAAGAATTGGAGGCTATAAGTTGCCAATACTTAGACATTTGCCATTGTGTTAAGGATCTAAGTTTAGTGCATAGGGATGGCTTGTTGGACGTGTCAAGCTCTACTACATTTCTAGTCTTCAAGTTGTTAAAGTCAATGTACAGCCTACCCAAGAAGCATGCATCATATAAGTGAGGTGTGCGTTTGGGATTGGCAGTGCAATTTATAATGCTATTAGGAGACAATTATGTCTACTGGTAGAGGGAACTGAAAGATGAAGAGGAGCATCTTGGAGTTAGAGAGAAGGTGATACCGTGATAGTGCTAAGAGTGGAATTTCAGTTGCTTTGCGAAGAATTGGAGGCTATAAGTTGCCAATACTTAGACATTATCCATTGTGTTAAGGATCTAAGTTTAGTGCATAGGGATGGCTTGTTGGATGTGTCAAGCTCTACTACATTTCTATTCTTCAAGTTGTTAAAGTCAATGTACAGCCTACCCAAGAAGCATGCATCATATAAGTGAGGTGTGCGTTTGGGATTGGCAGTGCAATTTACGAATGTTAATTGGGCTTGATCTTGGGGGGATCTCCATGGTTAAGCATGCTTAAGTAGGAGCACTACTGAGATTAGTGACTTCCCAGGAAATCCCAATGCTTCACCTTTGTGAGCATCACCTAGAGGCAATGAGTGTTAATTGTGCCATTCATGCTCATGACAGATGGGTTCTTGTAAACCAACTCAAGAAGTATGGGTCGATAAAGACTGAATCAAAACTATGCAGTTGAATCCTGATAAAACATCATATAGTGAAATCTCCTAGGCAAATGTGAAGGCAATTAGAGTGTGTGGGAGCTCTTCCCTTCCACAATGCTTCCCATCATTTGGAAACAGAAAAGGCAAAGGATCCACAGGTGTGAGCCTTTGTCAACTTGGGATGAAAGAAATGGCTGCCCTAGCAAATGGAGCACTTCATGTGAATTATGCTCTGCTGGGCATGTTTGGGCCTTGTGCCTTTATCCTTAGTTTACAATTTGTGTATGTGTTGTGCAGTGTCATGTTGTGGATGTGTGGTACTGCTTAAGGCAATTCATTATATCTCTTTTCTGATTTGTATTTTTGAAGTAAAGTTGGATATGGTTTCTGTTTTTGGATTTTATGTTCACTTTTTGGTTGCAAAGACGGAAAGTGTGTAATTCTTAAGAAATCATGCATGCTGCCAAAAGAGGTTGTGATAGATGTACAGAGCCCAAAAGTAGATAGAAAAAGAAAGGAAAGAATAGTTTCATTATATAAATTCTGTGATGTTAAAGCAAGCAAACTCACCTTACCTTTCATCCTGAAGATTATTATTAACTATTATATATAAATCATGTCTTCAATCTCATTGTGCAATCCTTAGATGAAAAGCTGGGTAGGATTTAGACATGCAAAGATTGTGGTTAGCATGCAATAAATTGGATACTTTCAGCAGTCCTATACACCTCTTTATGTATATGTAGCTTATCTTTTCTTGCCCATAGATGACTTCCAATAATGATGTATAATGTAGAATCTACAGTACAGTAACATAACTTCCCTCTTTGCAATTGAATCTTCTGAATGTAAGTAGGCAAAGACTCATCATTTTCAATTCAAAAGGCTTTTACTGCTTTTATAATTTTTGGCAGTACTGTGACGTTTAATTGGTGGGGCCCATGTTGCAACCCCAAATTACCAATAAAAAAACAAAAAGAATAAAAAAACACTTTCAGTCTGTGAAGTGAGCTTTTTCTTTAAAGACAGTATAAATATTTAAATTACTTGTTATTGACTTTCCAATGTCTTTCATGAAAAGTATCTCATTCTTACTTTCACTTGTCAAATCCCACAAGTACATTGTTAAATAATAAATAGCAGTCATAACACAGGGAATGGATATGTTAAGGGGTTTGGTGTGAAAATGGAAGGAGTGTGATAGTTGACGATTTACCTTTTGTTGCTGTAGCATTGAGAACTGTGATAGATGTTGTTGGCCATATCAAGGATTGCACTTTTGAAAATAGTTTGCCAATCTTTAAGATGCATTATCCCTCCCAAAAGAACCAGCTTCTCTGTTAGGCTGGTACTAGGTAGATTAGATTCAGGAAGACATGATGGCAAAGCTATGTCTGGCTTCACTTCTTTAAATTTCCTTGATATGCTCGTTAGATTGCCAAGATCTCCAAGGTGGTGAAAAATAGTTGCTGGTGAGGACCCTCAGCCTTATTAAGAGCATAAATATACCTGAAGTGATCAACCAGCATGATGGCTCTTTGCATTCAATGATATTTAAAGTTGATGTCAGAGAAACCAAGATCTTTGACATATAATGGAAGCCAACAGGAGTAAGGACCATCATGAGTGTTGTGATTAATGGTTGACTTAGATTGTCAGCAACCTGGTTGGCACTTCCCTTCTTAAGTTAGAAATTGATTTGGCTTCACTTCTTTCAATTTGCTGATATACTTGTTAGATTGCTAAGGTCTCTGTGGTGGTGAAAAGAGTTGCTTGTGAGGAGCTTCAGCCTTATTAAGAGCATAAATATGCTGAAGTGATCAACCAGTGCAATGGCTCTTTGCATTCAACAACATTTAAGCCCTGGGTTCTGTGAGGCTTAAGAGTTAACACAGATAGCCCCACATGGCATAGAAGACCTTAGTAACATGTTGCCTGGCTATCAACTTCTTGTTGATGTCAGAGAAATCAAGATCTTTGACATACAATGGAGACCAACAAGAGTCAAGGACCATCATGAGTGTTGTGATTGGAGGTTGATTTGATCGTCAGCAACCTGGTTGGCATTTCCCTTCATAAGTTGGAAGTTAAGATGGTACTATTGCCAATAGGTGGAGTGCTGTTGACGACAATCATTCTGTATTTCCCCCTGGGTCTACATGAATTGCAAAGGGTTGAGCTGTGTGGATGATTGTCTCTTTACCCAGAATATAATGCTTCCATTGCTTGCATGCCTGCACAATATTATAGAGCTCTGTCATATGTTGGATACTTGTGCATTATGTCAGAGAATGTCTCCATGTGGTATGCAATCGGGTGCCCTTCCTGGGAGAGGACCGCACCACGTACATACTCTGAGGCACTGATCGTGATATCAAAAGATTGTTTTAGATTTGATAGGACTGATGTTGAACAAAGCCTCTGCTTCAGCTGTGCCACTGCTTGATATTGTACCTTGTCCAAATGAACTTGGCTTTTGTTCCTCCCTCCTCTCCGTGGTTCAGGGTGTGGGAGAATCTGAATATGTGCCTTTGTTAAAATTTTTTAGACTCTAGTAACTCCTGAATTATACGAGTCTTTGGGGCTGGCTAGTCTCTAATGACATGGATCTTCTCTTGGTAAATGCATGCACCATCTTTGTCAATGATCTAGCCTAGATATTGGATCCTCTCCATGCCAAAAGAGCACTTCTCCATGTTGATGTAGAGCTTGTGTTAGTGTAGGATGTCAAGGGCCTATCAAATGTTCTGCGAGTACTCCTCCATGTCTTACTGTAGATGAGGGTGTCGTCCAAGTAGACAACTGCAAAAGAGTTTGTGAAGGGCCACACCACATCATTCAATTTGTGAGATTGAATACCAATTCTTGATAGTGATCTTGTTTAAGGCCAAATAGTCAATGTTAAGTCACCATGACCTATTTTTGCATGAGTGCAATTGGGCCCTTGCAAGGTAAAGTACCTGGCTGAATGTGACTCTTTTGAATCAATTCTTGAATTTGTTGCTTGATTTTGTCATTCTTGGGCATCAAACAACTATATAGTGGTTTTGGTAATGTAGACCAAATCAATTGTATTTTCACCTAACAGTGCAGAGGTTTACCTATTGGCGAGTCAAAGGCATCTTTGTATTCTGCTAACATCCAATCAATCTGTTATTGTTGTGCTGTCAGACTGGTTGTAGTGGCATGTGTGGTTGCTGCAATCTTTTGATGCTTCTTAGATCTTATCATGAGCAGGATAAATGTCCTGATGTGGGCAAGTACGCGACGACTCTTTGCATTGACTCGGGATACTGACTTGGTAGGGACCACTTCTGTTATTCTATAGAGCTTGTCACCCAGAGTGATGATGACACTATGAGGCCTGATGCAATAAACACTGTGGCATTTCCACATACTTGGTTGTTCAAGTAGGATATCATAGACATTCAATAGTGGCACATCACAAAGCACCTCTTCCTTGAGTGTTTAATGGAATAGGACAGGTGACATTGTTGATTGATACAAATATCTCGACCCTGAGTCACCCAACCGATGGAGTATGGCTATGAGTGAATTGCTATTGGCAAATTTAACCTCTTGATTGCTTCGACAGAGATTAGGTTTATTTAGTTTGAAGTTTTAACTATCCAGGATAAAACATAGAATCCTCCTATTCCCCCACATCTATGATCAGAAGAGAGGATCCTTGTTCTCTTGTGGCAGCACCTGTGTAGTGGCAATAGTGCAGTATAGATCTGCCTCCAGAATATGCTGTTCTCTCTGCATAAATGGAGTTGCTGTTCTGGAAGCTTGGAGTGTGTCTAGTCCCATGATTTTGTCAAAAAAGTCTTTGTAGCCTAACATTTATTTGTGTTGTGCCAATTGCTCATCTGGTTCTTGCACCACTTGCCAGTGTTGTTTTGTCACTTCTTTCATCTTACATTCTTCTTTGGCATTTTCTTCTATTCTTTCTTTTGTTGGGGGATCATATTTCCCTTGTTTGTTTGAAGGCTTGGTACTCTTTTTGCCATTAGCCATGGCTTGATATTTGTTGAGGAATCTTTTACTCCTTTGGAATTGAATTTTTCTTTGATTTTCACATAAATTTTTTGAGAGTTGATGGCCTCCTCAAAGCCTTCCTAGGGGTGGATTATCCTTCTCATAGATGGTGACTTCATTCACTTCTTTGTCTGAAAAACAAGCCTCTGAGCATTGTTGTATGTAAGTGCAAACATGATCATTTTCTGAATCAGAGAATGAGTTCATAGATATAATTAGTTTTTCAATTTGGAGATCCAATTGTCAATCACATCTGCATCAATTTTGCCTTAGAATGTTGGAATATCATAATTTACATGAAATTTGAAGGAGTCAGACCATTCAATGGCCTGCTTATTAGGCTTTGTGATGCTCTTGGGGCTTGTTGAAGGATTTGAATGAGCTGGCTCATCATCTTAGCCCCTTGTTTCTCTGGAACCACTTCAATCAGAATTTTAAGGGATTTGAGAAGTTTATCAGAATATTTGGTCTACCAGCCTTTGAAAAGAGAGTATACAAAGAGGGCAATCTGTGTAGTAGAGATGTATATCTTGAGCTCTGAGTTCTTCATTCAAATAGAGGGCAATTTTATAACTTCATTTAGATATAGGGCAATTTCTGTAGGGCAATCCTATAGCTTCACAATACAGAAACTGAAAGGTTACTCTCCTTGAGAACTGAAGACATTTCTCACAGGGTTGACATGTGACTTTCATGAAAGTTGAAATGAACTTTAGAATAAGGAAAATGTCTTGGAAAATTACCCATTGAAGTGGTGCTTTTGTGGCAGGGACACTTACCATGGCCATAAATAATCAAGCATTTTTCATAAAATTCTACCAGTGCAAGTAAAATCATTATCTGAGCCCTGATTCTGTCCAGCACAGTTTCAAAACAGAAATAGTGATACAGGTTTCTAGGCATCAGGCAGGGAGCAAGTCTTAAGGCTGTGCTTAGCTCCCTCATCCTTTAATTCTAGTGTAAGGAAGTCCAGCTTTTCCAAATTTGAAGGAAGTGATGTGAAAATATTAAAATATTGTGAACTATAAATAGGCTATTTCATGTGCATGTGTCCTGTAGTGTAAACTTGTTTTTGTGACAGTTGCAAAGTGGTACTGGATATTAGTTATTAGCCAGAAGTAGAACCAATGGTAAAGTCTCCAGTCAATTATTTTTCTAGTGAAACAACTGAATATTACTAATAAGGTAAATATAGTGACCTGGTCTATTATGTGCCTAAGGTTGTATATACGGATCATAATACAGTTTACTATTTGTGTATACGGATCATAGTACATTTTACTATATACCAAACATGCTGAGATTGAGGAGAGGAGAGGAGAGGAGAGGAAGCTCTGCAGTTAAATCTTACCTTATGAAAATATATTCAATTTTATGACCAGCTATGAAACTATTTTTTAAATGGGGGTTTTGTTTGAAAAGTTCACATTTCGAGCTTTTTTTTTAATGTCCTTTGCAAAAACCTTCAAGAAGTCAGTCAATGATAAGTTCCTCAACCTGTTTACCCTTTTAACCATTGCAGAAATAATAGGCCTTAAAGACTTTGGAGAGACCTCCAGAGCCTAAAGATGCAACAGAATCTCCAAAATAGGCACCCTTTGACTTCCATTTCAGCAGCACCCCTGTAGTGCTGCATTTAGCAGCAGAACAATAAGTGAAATGAAAGTGAAGAATAATTTTAGGGGGACGTTTTAGGTGGAGGGGTTTTCAGGTGCCCCTAACCATTTTGTGTTATTAGGTTCTTCATTTCGTTAAGGCAAACAGGCCATTGGTTTCTACCCTCCAGAAATGGCCATTTTTGCTGCTGGTCTGTTTTTCCAGCATTTCAGAGGTGGGATGGGTTATGCCTATTGCATTTCTCTGGTAACTGTGGCAATAAATTTCACATTGTCACTGCTAGACCACAGCTGGATAGACATAATTATATATGATTGTTATGTAATGCATTTTATGCAACAATTTCTATTCAAATCTGGCTGAAGCATAAATGTTTTTTTAATAAATTATGTTCTTTGATATATGAAACAACTCAGTGCAACAATTATGTAACTAAATTTTTTAGTTCTGCATTTGATACGTGTGAATGATTGTCAAAGCTTCCAAAGCCAACTATTCAGTTAAGAGCTCCTAAGATCTCCATTTTTACTCTGCATTTGTATTTTTATATTTAATTATTAGCTCATTGTCTCATGGGAATACTCCTTTCTCGATATATAGGACATCACATTTTATCAAGATTCTTCTTAGTTGCAATTACTTACTCTTTATAAGGATATCTTATTTATAAATATCTTCTTGTATAGGTATTCCGGTTTTGTCGTTCAAAGTGTCATAAAAATTTCAAAATGAAGCGAAATCCTCGCAAGGTGAAGTGGACTAAAGCATACAGAAAGTTACATGGAAAAGAGCTCACTAAGGTAATCTTCTTTGAAGCATGTCTTTCATTTGATGAGTTTTCCATTGCTCTGCTATACATTTCTCTTAAAATTTGAACTGTTTGAATGTGATCTGTTTGGTTTTAGATGATTGTTCAAGAACAAAATTTCGGATTGCTCGGTTTTTCAATCTTGAAGTTAGAGGAATACTATTGAGTTCATCAAGTTAGGAGAAATTGAGGATGGGCATTACATGCCATGGCAAATGCTGAACTGCAATTTGGCATTTGTTGTTGGAATGCAATTCCTGACTATATACATATATATATTTTTCATATATTTGATATTTTTTGATACAAGCAGGACACAACCTTTGAGTTTGAACGAAAAAGAAACAGGCCTGAAAGATATGACAGAAATCTTGTGCAAGATACATTGAAGGCAATTAAGAAGGTCGAGGAGGTTCGTGTCAGGAGGGAAGCTGCACTATGGGAGAAGAGGTCTGTGGTTTTCCTATGATATTACTTATTAGTCGTTACATAATGAATATCAGCTGCAGTTTTCTATGCCTCCTATTGTAGTCTATGCCTATTCTGTGGGTATTGCACAGTAAAGTAGATCATAAATTGGCCTCTTAATATCTTTCCACAGGGTTTTTTATTCTTCTTTTCTGATCTTGTAATTCATACATCCATTGAACACTTCTGGAGTCATTATTGGTGCAGTAGATTCTATAAGTTGGTCCATTGGTAACTTTATCTTAAAAGAGTGTGGATAGAATTAAACTGCAAAAATGGATTGAATGTTTTGCATTGGTTTTCAATGATTTTGCATTTGTTTTCAGTGTATTCAGATTTTTGAAACAAGTAATATGTGGTATTAAAATTTTCATGTACTTTTGTGTCTGCCTTGTTTTGCTTGGTTTCAGGATGAAGGGTAACAAGTCTAAACAAATTAAAGAGGATGTCAGAGAATTGGAGCAAAGTATTAACTTGGTCAAAGCTCCTCTTGTCATGCAAGAAGATCCTGGACTTACCTTGCCAAAGAAAACAGAGAAGATGAAAGTCAAAGTTTCCATTTCGAAACAACAGAAAGAACCATCCATGGAAGAGTAATGGTTGCACCATGCTAATCAAAAGCAGTTATTTAGTCTGTAATGTATATTATCTTCTTAATGAATCCAAGTTACAAATGTGATGCTTGGCCAAATTTTGATTTTGTTCTGATGCACTTGTTTTGTTTGAGTCTTGCTACTTTGAAGGCATGTGGCTATGCTGTCTCAGGATTGTTTCTGAATTTGCAACCAGCCTCTGATCACATATATCTCTTTTAATTTTAGCATCTGATGCTGACATATTGTTGCTCTTAAAAGTATAGAGCATTTTGTTTGACTTAGAACCTCAAAATCAAAAGAAATCTGGATGCGTTATCATTTTTTTATATAATTATTAATACTTTATTTCTTGTCTTCTTTAAATGCATTTTTAAGTCTCAAGCAGATGTAAAATCTATCGTAACAGTGTAATTTAATATACTTGTCATTAATTATTAAAAATGTAGTTGTTCATCTTTGGAAGTTTTATGCCAAGGTTGCCAGGATTTGTGGGTGGCTGGTGTGGTTATGTGTATGCAGGTTTTGAAATTAGGGTTTCAATCAATATTCATAATGTCTGAGAACAAAGAACATGGGAAGTGACTGAATATCACTGAAAGTCTAGATACAAATGATCTACTTTGAAGAAGAATAATATTTGATTGTGGATATATTTTTGAATTTTTATTTATAGGCCAAGAATTCGATCAAAAGACAATATAGAAGGTAAATCAAGTTTAAAAACTTAAAACTTCAAATTGAAAGAGTTAGTATCATTTTAAGATAATGCAAATTTCTTGTCTTCTTTTAATGCATTTTTTTAGTCTGATGAAGGTAATCTATTGTATCAATTCAATTTAATTTACTTGTCTAAGAATTATAGAAAATGTAATTGTTCCTCTGGTAGTTTTTTACCATGGTTGCCAGGATTTGTGGGTGCTGGTGTGGGCATGTGCATGCAAGTTTTGAAATTACGGTTCAAATTGGGAGTAATAAAGCTGAGAACAATGAATATGGAAATTTATGTCACTGTGATTCAATATCATTCATTTATTTTAAATTCGTGATCCACTTTGAAGAAGAATTATACTTTTTATGGACATATTTTTGATTTTTTTTATTTACAGGCCAAGAATTTGATCAAAGATGTGTTATAAAAGTAAATCAGGATTGAAAACTAGTGTATATACAACTTGTTTTTAACCTCGGTATTTTTTGCTTTTAGCATAAAAAAGCTGTGATACCAAATAGTTACATCCCTTGCACAAACTCTGCAACTTGATTTTTTTCTGTGATGGATGTCTTTCCTGAAAGTCTTGTTTTTTTCACCTGCTAATGTTATAGGCAATCTCTGTCATTGGGTTTATGGGTCGTTTGTTTGTCTAGAAGTTTGTTAGGACGTAAAGATATGCAGAAAGAAAGGAACAAAGGCCAATCTAAGAAAGGTAAGTCTGTGGCAGATGACACCAGTGAATGTTTAGACTCTTTGGAAGCCAAACTAACTTGATTTCTGAGTAGCGTGACATGGTTTAGTGCCTTGTGTTATAGAAGTAAATCAGGATTGAAAACTAGTGTATATACAACTGGTTTTTAACCTCAGTATTTTTTGCTTTTAGCATCAAAAAGCCGTGATACCAAATAATTACATCCCTTGCACAAACTCTGCAACTTGACTTTTTCTGCGATGGATGTCTTTTCCTGAAGTCTTGTTTTTTTCACCTGCTAATGTTATATACAATCTCTGTCATTGTGTTTATGGGTTGTTTGTTTATGTAGTTTTTGTTTGTCTAGAAGTTTGATAGGGCATAAAGATTATGCAGAAAGAAAGGAACAAAAGGCCAATCCAAATAAGGTAATTCTGTGGCAGATGACACCAGTGAATGTTTAGACTCTTTGGAAGCCAAACATCACTTGATTTCTGAGTAGCGTGACATGGTTTAGTGCCTTCTGTTTTTATTCTGTTTAGTTGTTCCTGTGATTTGCTGTTTATCTTGCTGTTAGTGAGGATTCTTCGGTTGAGTCCTGTTTTGTCTTTGCCTTTTGGCGTTTGTAAGGGTAGGGTCCCTTGTTAAACCCTTTTAATATAATAAAAAAACAAGGTAGGAATTTGATGTCTAATCTTGTATTTTAATATTTTTGAATGAGGACCCTGAATCGAAATTACCTGACACTTGATATTCTAAATTTTATTTTTCACGTCCTAATAAATCATTTCAAATAAAATTTATTTACATTTAAAATTGAAAATAAAATTGTAAGTATTTTTAATCTAAATAGGAAAACGTTGTTTATTACTGTACTGTTAAAGAGCCTAGTACTACAGCCTTCCCTTCGGCCTGCAATACATTTATTTGATCAGGATACGTTTCGCATGTATATGTTTTGTGCATTTTATTTGTTAGCTGATGGTATCTGTTTTTATATGATTTGTTAACTGTCTGGTGCTTTTAGGTGGTCAGCTGAAGTATTTGTGGAGTGGAAGGTAGAAATTTGCATAAGTGGAAGTCTATATATTTGTAATGGTAAAATTTGCATACTTATGGCAATTCCCATTTATTTTTGGGCCCATTTTAATAGAATAGCTTAATACAATTATATATTGAAAAGTTGGGCACATTTCTCAATTCTCCACACATTCTTACTTCACATATTTTCACTTCTGCACATTCCCACATATTCAAACTTATCTCATCTGTTTTTACATGTATTCCCATACATTGCAGTTATTACACTCCCATGCTTAGACATTCATTTTTCATATTGATATTAACATTTTCTTGGCTTCAGTCAATCTAGTGATGTGGGATTGATCCCTCTTACATTACATAGAATTGACCATTGAAATTCAAAAATTCAAACTCAATTTAAACTTTTGCCAACTTCCACTGATTTCATTTTCGTCATGTGTTGATGTGGTACACATTTCACATGAATTATTGCTATGCACTGATATCTAAAGGCATTCAATGTGCATTCACTTATCATTGAAGAACATCCACACATTATCTTATTGTCATTTGCATATCATTTAGGAAACTTACAATTTGAAGCTGTAAAAGAAACTTAAATGTGCATTCACTATCATTGAAGAACATCCACACATTATCTAATTGTCATTTGCATATCATTTAGGAAACTTACAATTTGAAGCTGTAAAAGAAACTTAAATCTGCAATGTTATTCCCCTGCATCAAAATGAATCAACCTTTGAAATTCAAAATTTGCTGACTGCCACTCATTTCATTCCTATCATGAGCTAACCTGGTATACATTTTACATGGCTTATTGCTATATATTGGTATTTAAAGGCATTCAATGTGCTTTCATTTATCATCTAAGAATATCCAAACACTGATTAATTATCATCTGCATATCATTTAAAGAATCTTTTGATTTGGAATCACAAAAGAACCTTAAATCTACATTATTATTGTACAACATTTGCATGATCGAAGATCTTTGATCATGTTGGTTTAATCAAGGTCAGCCTAAGAGAATATGACCCTTGTGATCTAGTAATCCCCTCAAGGTATTACCAAATGTTGTTGCTCTCAACAATTGGTGAAGAATAGACTTCAAGGTGAATTAAGAAGTAGAAGTGCACAATTGCCCAACTTAGATTCCATGAATGACATGATTGATCCATGTGTGAAAATGACCCATAGTCACAAGATCGACCCATACCAGAGTTGACATTTTGATTCCAAGGTGAAGTACATATAGAAAATGCATTTTGTAGTCTTTGAGACAAGAAAATTCAACAAATGTTGTTGCTCTCAACAATTGGTGAAGAATAGACTTCAAGGTGAATTAAGAAGTAGAAGTGCACAATTGCTCAACTTAGATTCCATGAATGACATGATTGATCCATGTGTGAAAATGACCCATAGTCACGAGATCGACCCATAACAGAGTTGACATTTTTGATTCCAAGGTGAAGTACATATAGAAAATGCATTTTGTAGTCTTTGAGACAAGAAAATTCCAACATTATATAAGATTTAAGATGTTCATAAAGCTAAATATCTTAAACTCCTCACATTTAATTTTGTAATTAATATTTTAGTTGTTTAAGTTATCATTCCTAGATTTTTAAAAAATAAATCTAGGTTGATTATGTTGATGTGTATGCATTTTATTCAATTAGCCTAATATTAATTAAAGGGAAATGATATTTTTCTTTACATATTTGCTAACTTATCCAAGCTTACATCCTCTAGGGCTTGACCTTAGAGCTAGCTATATTTAATTGATTTTAGGACATTTCAGATTTGATACAATTCTTATTTTCAATCTTTAAATTTTTGTAGGGCTTGATTTATATATACTTACCCACTTTGATTAGGGTTTGGGTATACATGGTGATTTACCTATTTTACATGTCTCGCCTTTAGATATTCTACCTTATGGCTCCTTTCAAGTCTTGCTATTTGATTGGTTTGCATATATTCTTTTAAATTTTGAAATGTTATATTTTATAACACCACATGTCCATCCTTCGATATATTCACGATTCGTAATACCTTGCATGCAAGTGTGTTTTCTATAAAGGTATTGTTTTACTATGTACTACCTTTCCCTTCTTTCATTGAATTGTTTAATGCTTATCCTCGTCTATTAGAGATGCTTATACCCATACACTCCATGATTATACTATAATTACTTTTTAACTTTTAACAATTAAATAAAACATGCTCAATTTAAACCATGGACAAGTTCAATGAGATAAATATAAATCATTCCCATAACAAGTCATATCCAATAATTACATCTATATATCAATGTAATACTAACATCAATGTTTATGAAAAGTTAAGCAGCATTTTCAGGGTGTCGTACCCTTCACAAAGAGCCCAAGGGGCCAAAGAAAAACATAGTTCAAAAGAGATTGAACTAAGATACAACCAGAAACAACTGATAGACAGCTGTAGAAAAACCATGAGATTAAGCAACCCCAGACATAGAGGGTTCGGAGAAGACTCCACGAGCCTGAGACCGAGAAGTAAAAACAGATTTCTTCTTCCGAAGGACAACCGACCAGTGAGGCTCGGAAACAGGAAACGAAGAGAACAGTGAGAGGAGCGACCCCGCCACAGACACCACAGGATCACCAAGCAGCGAGGGAATCGACAACAAGGCAGCCAAGATAGGTTCAACAAGCTGAACATAAGAGGCTCTCAACGAAGGGTAGGAAGGGTCTGACAGTGCAGCGACAACAGGTGCAGGGTCAGGCACAACAGTGTCAGCAGAAGGGTCAGGCAACACAGTGTCAGCAGAGCAGTCCAAGGGTGGTTCCAAAGAAGAGAGATCTATGGGAGCAACAACATGAGGGTCACCCAACACAAAAGAAACCTCCGAAGAAGAACCCACCGTGAGGTGATCCAAGAGAGCATCATTCCACCAAGTCGCAGTGTCCTTGCGATGGGCATGAGGGCAAGAAGAGGCCAAGTGACCCACCAAAAAGCATCTCCTACACTGAAAGGGGAGACCCTCGTAGTTTAAGAGTTGTTTCCACGGTCTATCCTCCACTAGCAAAACAACATCCCCATGGAGAGGTTTGGAGATGTCCAGATCGACTAACATCCAAGCTACCGTGGTGTGCCCAAACTCCCTAGTTATAGAATCCACCATTAAGAAACGGCCAATGGTATTGCCAATGGCTTCGAAGCACGATTCCTCCTAGAACTGGAGAGGAAAGTTAGGCAGACGGACCCAAATAGGTCCGGTGCACAACGGTTCCGTAAGGGGGTTGAAAGAATGAGCCCAAGGCCTGATGGACAAAGAATGAATACCCGACATCCATCCTCTGTCAAGAACACAACTTTGCTCACGAGGGGAGCTAAAGGTTGCAATAAAGAAGCCCCTAGCGCTAGGGTAGAGCTCAATTTCCCCAGCAACCAAAGGCTTCCAGGAAGACTTGACCTAGTCATGGAGATCTGGGAGGGATGGTGACAGACCATTGAACCTACAGACCACACCTGTCTTCAGATAATACTCCTCATTTTCTATAATCTCAGGCCCACAAACCACCACCGGGGAGTCCCGGGCACAAGGAATAGACATTTGGGGAGGCCGAGCACATACTCTAGCAGCTTCAGAGAAAGACTTTACCTTCCTCGCAGCACACCCAACAGCAAACCGAGACCCTTTGACAGGAGCAGAAACAGGCATCGAGGCAGGGGAGGGTCGGGAGCCCCCAACAGGACCACACCCAACAGCAGGAACACTCCCCACCCACAATCCCCTTCGGAGGCCAGGACCGACGCAATCCCTACCGCATCCCCACACAGGAAATCAGACAGAGTGCCATCCCCAGCAGTGATAGTGCCCACCACGTCCAGCGTAGGAGAAACAAACTGCCCCCCAACTGAGACCACCTCCCCAGCCACAAGCTCACCCCCAGACCGTTGTGGAGCAGAGCCACCACCAGACTTCGCGAAACTCCCGTTCGCGATTCTCCCACTCACGCCCATTTCAAAATTATTATACTAACATCAATGTTTACAATAAGAGCATATCATGTTTGAATCCATAGAACTTCCAAGAAATAATATACATAAATATAGACATCATGCCAAGTAACTCAACATATGCATAGTGGTATGTAATCAAGAGTTTTCAAATAGCCAATGTTGGAATAGTCTTAATAACTCACTTCGCTCAATATTCCAACCACATATGAGAAAAGTGTAAGAACCTGCACATCAAAGGAACTTTATTCTCCCCAACCATTAGTTTAACTTGAAGCGTACAAATAAGTAATCCATA
The DNA here is from genome assembly GCA_007115665.2 of Sequoiadendron giganteum. NCBI lineage: Eukaryota > Viridiplantae > Streptophyta > Pinopsida > Cupressales > Cupressaceae > Sequoiadendron > Sequoiadendron giganteum. The sequence goes on along the minus strand of CM021109.1, from coordinate 354,874,462 downwards.
GTTAGTGTAGCAATATATTTTTATGTTCTTATATTGTCATCTTGCTTATCACAAATCAATAAGGTTTTCAAACATAATACACATTCACAACACTAAACACCACTTTACTACACATCACAAGAGTACACAAAACACCAACTAAGATTCTATGGGACATCACAACACCTATTATACATTCACAACATTCAATAAAGAAATACATTAAACAATACAATATAGCACGATAATTCACAAGACATTATATACAATCACAAATGGTTTGCACATTATTTATTAGAGTGGTCAATTCTAACAACCATGCACACCAACACAAACCACACTCTACCAAATGCTAATAGAGCACACATATGACACACTAGTATTCATCACCATTTCCCAATTTAAGTTTTCAAACAACTTATGTACAAGCTATAACTACCCATATTATATCACAAGCCACACCAAACTAGGTGTAATGAATACTAATAAACAATCTACCACTCTTCATAACACCCCTATCCTTATAGATAGAACCATACTCTTTCAAGTATACACCTTACCTTGCAATAGAAACTAGAAGTTAAACCACTCATGAACCTTACTATTTCAAATAGACACAATGAAATAAACCTTCCATGAACTTGGGTCATAAGACTTTTACCAAATAAGATAATTTCCTAGGACATAACAATGGCTATACTAAATCTTGTTGAAGCCATAGGGGCATTCCAAGCTTTAAATCTTGCTTGTCAATTGAACTGCAATTATGTTTGGTTAGAAGGGGACTCTAATAATATCATCCAATGTATCAAGGGCCTTTAAAAGCCCTCATGGACCATAGAAAGTTGGATTAATCTATCTAAAAGGATTATAAGCTCTTTTGAAAAATGTTTTATTTCCCATGCTTACTGGGAAATTAATATGATGGCGGACTTTTTTGCCAACAAGGGTGTTTAGGCCAATGAAAAAACCATGTAGCAAAGGGGTGACAAGCTGGAGGCTGATGCCATAGCTTTACTAAAGTACGACAGAATCCACGAGAAGGCTTCTAATATCCCTATCAATTAATGATTATGGATGAGGAGTGGCAAGTCATGCAGTCTTGGAACTGCTATTTAATAATTCTACATCGAAGGCCGGAGTACCAAAGTCTTAATTGCTATTCCGAGATATTTTGCTTCGCATGCTTTTTGGGTATTTTGGCAATTAGATTGTGTGGCTTTTAGGAGCCTTTTGAGCGGTTTTGTTACTCTGCTAAAATGGGTGGTGATCGCCGCCATGTGGAACCGATGGACTGTGAGGATTTGAGGAAGAATGCTAAGGTGTGGCCATTTTTGGAGAGGGGGGGGCTCACCCCTTATATTGAAAAACTTCATGGCTAAAACCCAGAGGTGATGAGGTACTTTGCTAAGGAATGAAAGAATGGTAAAATTAATCTATTTGGGAGAAAGGTTTCCATCGACGAGCAACTTATAGCCGAGGTGACGAGGCTTTCTATGGAGGGTCTCAAATTTTATAGGGATAGGAAACTCTCAGACCTGGTGGTGAATTTTTTCTAAAGATGGAGAAGGAAAAAGAGGACCTTCGTAGGGTCTCTAAAAGCAACTATGACTCCAAGAACATTAAGTTGCTTTGCCAGGAGGTCTTAAAGGTGATTATGGAATATATCACTCTGGATGGGAGATACACTAGGGTCTTTGGCTATCACTTCGTGTTCCTCAACCACTTTCGACATCAGGTAAGGGTTTCTTTTCCTTTTTATCTGCTTACCTCTTTGAATGCCAGCCTTAATGACCATAGAATGAACCCTGTTAGATACCCTATCCTTCATGAAGTCTTGCTTGTCTTAATTTTTTAGCATTTTAAAGCCATGCCCCTATCCCATTTGTCACCTTCTCCCCACTTGTCTGTTTCTGCTAAGGATGAATTGGGCACAAGTTACACGGAAAAGGAAGAATGGAAAGTGGATTTGGAAGATGAGGTTGGCTTGTCCTTGAAGCATTTGGGGAAGGGTAGTAGCAAAGGCAAGAGGAAAGCTAGTGCCCCCTATGCACATGGTTCTTTGACCCCTAAAGGTAGAAGGTTTTTTTCCTGGGCTCTGAAGACACCAAATCTAAGGCGAAAGGAAAATCTATTGCCTCCCCCCAAGAGAAGGTTAAAAGAAAGGATGTTGTGGACCCTTCCTATGATTTTGACCATGAGGAGTCTCAGTCGTCCCCTTCGTCGAAGTATTCTAGCTACTCTGCCACTGACAGAGAGGATAGGTCTCATTTTCCTAGTGACCTCAATGTTGATGACCATTATTTCAAAGTTGAACGTGAGTACCCTGTTGACATCCTTGCCATTGCTCGCAACGGGCCTGTGGAATTTTTTAGATTGATGAGATGGGCGTTTTTTGAGATTAAGGAAATTAAGTTGAAATAAAGGGCTTTGAGCAGCAAGCTGGAAGGGCCTGATTCGATTGACCACACAATCAGAGACAAAGATAGGGCTACTGACTTATGGGCTGAGGAAGAAAATAATTACATGGTGGACTGCCTCAAGAAAACACTTGAAGATCCTCATAAATTTAAGAAAAATCATGATGACAAGCTTTCTTCTATGGAGGACAAGCTTAAGAATATAAAAGAGTCAATCCAAATGGTGATGAACATGAGCCACAAGGTTTTAAAAACTACTGCGGAAACAATGAACACCATGGTTGGCAATCTGGAGAATATCTACCAGGGAAAGACTGTTGTGGAACTGGAAGCTGAAAAAGAGAAAGACCAAGAGGAGTATGTCAATCCAAGCAAAAGAACTATAGAGAATTTGAAGAGAAAGGCAAACAAGGTCCCTATCAACATTCAAGAGCTAAAGAAAGCGAAGCTCAACATGAACCAACTGGAGCAAGAGATGGCAAATATCTTGAAGAATTTGGCCTAGTGGTTGGCTTTTGCTGGTTTTTTTGTGGCGTTGCCTCCATGCTGGTTTTTTTGGATCTTCTTTTTTGGCAGCTTTATGTTTTCTGATCTATACATGGTCATGTTATATCTATCTCTACTTTGTTGTTAAAGGGTTTCGGGGCCCCTTCAAAACCTATTTTTTCCTTAATAAAAAATAGTGGATGTACTAAATGAATATAACTTCTTATGTCTATAAAATCCTCCATTATGACTATACATGATGTAACAAGTGCATATAGCAAGATGAACAACTTGTAGCTAGGTCCTATACTTGTAGATAGGAATGTGACCTCCAATGATCACAAAGTGTTGCAATAATAAGGCCTACAACACTTACTTACACACTCCAAATTGTCAATATCACATGAACAACCGATACAATAAATAATTTGTCTTGGTGGAAAGCTAGATCAACAACTAAGCTTTCACCAAATGCTTGTCTAGACAAATCCACTAAGTGAAGTACCCATTGTATTAAGATAGAGCTAAGCACTTTGTAAGAAAATAAGCGACAAAATACTCAAAATTACACAAAAACCTTAATTTTTTTTAACAATACAATAGCATTGGGTATGAGTGTATGTGTTTGAGTAGAAGTCACAAGCACTAACCATGGGTGGTCTTGATCTTGTTTGAAGGTCACTAGTGCCATATTTGGGTGTAGGTGTCTTGGAGGCATGTTTTTCAAAATGTGGTTCCATAGATTATATTCTTAGGGATTCTATAAGTCTCTAATCAACTCATACCTAGGTGTACGTGTCTCAGAGACATGCTTTTTAAAATTTGGTTACATATAAAATTTTCTTACAGCTTAAATGATAAATCTTTGATGAACCTAAAAATTAAATACAATTAATAAAAAATGAGAAATAGTAAAACAAAATTTTCACATACATGAAACACAAATTTTAATATTTTCTGGAAACCAAAAGCATTAAATATTTCAATTTCACCTAATTAAAACTTAATAATCATAAAAAAATTCAAAACCCTAAATTCTAGTCCTTCAATTTTTTTAAAAGCACTTATTAATAAATTTCTTAAAAATGCATAAACAACATGATTCAAACAATAACATAAAATTTTATAAAATAAAATTATCTATAATCAATTTCCAACCTTTTTTAACTCTGTAGTTCTTTTCCCCATATCTTTAACATTATGGTTTTGATTCTAAATTTGGTTGTCTTTAATCATTTCCAATTCTACTTCCTTCATGTTCTAGAAATTTCATGATTAGTTTACATATATTCTTGATAATTTTGCTACGTTCAATTTACTAATGTAATATATTTCATGTTCTCTCTCTACAAATCTACTATTCACATAATTTCAATAATTCAAATTTTAAATAACAAACAAATACATCTTAAATCTAAATTAAAGAGCTTCAATGTTTTTGTTATGAAAGCTAAAATCTTTACTCTCCCAAAAATATGTAGAAATCCTATTTCAATTCTCTTCAAACCTAAAAATAGAAAAACTAATTATTTTCATATTCATTTATTTAAAAAATAAATTAAATTAAAAGATGATATTTAAATCATCTATTATTTAATACAGTATTTATTCTTCATTTAATTCTAAAATAGATTTGTTTTTATTAAATATCTAAAATTATGAATTATTTACGAATTTAATTCTAACCATCCTTACATAAAACTTTGCACATGAAATGATTAATTATAGAAAATTTACTCTTTCTTGAATTCTTATTCTAATTCTTGAAATAGAATTGTTTTAATTCTTTAACTAATATTTATTTATTAAGTAATAGTCGATCCAAATATTTTATTATTATCTTCTCAATATTTAATTATCTTTATTTAATAAATTTTAAGATTATTTTTTAGTCATTTTTATTATTAAAAAAAATTAGTACACAATTAAATTAAATTTTAATTAGTTTAATAAATTAAATATATTATAATATAAATTAAGATTAGATATTTGTCGGTGATTTCATACTTTAGACTCTCATTAGGTTAGTGTGTTTATAGGCTTTATACTCTTGTTGGACTATTGAGTTTGTGGGTTTGGACTACTCGTGTTAATGCAATGTGTTCATGCCAAAGATGAGGTCCCTTATTTGTGGCCTCACTGGCTTGAGCTAGGCTATAAACTCCCATGTTATTGATCCAAAATAGATTAGATGTTTGTCCATTTCATATAGCAAGCTTGGTTCAACATCCTTGCTTTAACCTACTCCAAAACATCATATTGAATATACCTTAATAGCAATACATTATAAAATAATCTTGCATAGTAAATAATCCAATTAATTATTCTTATTATACACTTAAATACAATCACATTCTAAGTGTAACTATACAATTGATTGCAATGTCAAATACATCCATACAAACCAATCATTAATCAAGGTTTACAAGTTTAATTTCACATCAATATTATAAATCAAATACATCAACAATTAGGGATATTTCATGCTCTCCTCATAAATAATATCATCTTGGAAATTAATCAAATAACTAAGAACACTTCACAAATAATCACTTCTATTTGATGCATTGGTCTAAGTCATGCTATTTTTTTCTTAGAAATATTCAAGATACCCAACTTTTGAATGCATAATAATAGAGATAAATCATTTTTATCACCAATTTCTCATCATAAGATATTGTAATATATTTTTACACACACTCCCTTCTAGGTAATTATATTAGTGGAGATGGGTCTCCCAAGTCCTTATTAATAATTTTTTATGAACTTCAAACCTTTCATGGGTCTATGGGGTTCCCCTTCTTTAATTCCTAGAGAATTCCCTATAATTCATGTGACTCATTGTTTTAACCACATATGTCATGATGCATGAGGAAGCTTTCTATTAGTTTTTGGTGCTTTGGTGTCATTTTCAGCCCCTTGTTCTCAAATATTGGATGTCCTTAGCCTCTCTAAAGATATTTTGATTTCATAATCATCAACTTTGGAGATTTATTTCACTAGCAAACCTCCTCTTTGTATGGATGTCACTACCATATTTTTGTTGGCTTCATAACAATTTCTATCCTTATGGTGTCTCAATAGGCCAAATTATCTAGGATACATTCATCATCCATATAAGGACACATTCTATTTATTAGGTAAGGTGTCTCAGATTTCCATCCCAGTAGATTAAGAATAAAATAATATATTTTTTTGGGATACAAAACACAAAAATGCACCTTCTAGGGCCTTAGAGGTTTATTTGGCAACAAAAGTGTCAAGAAAGCCTTAATCAACACAAGTTAGTTACAACATTGATCCCTTCAAGATTATTAATTAAATTTCCCCTCACGTTGAAAATGTAAGATCATCTACGACACATAAGAGCACTGTAAGAGGGATTTACACTTGTTGATGAAATTTTGACACATATTACGACACACCATAAGACATCTTTCAATGGATTAAATGGTGCCAAAATGAAACATCCAAGTTGGTGAGTGGATAATGATGAACTTATGATAGGTGTATGAAATATGTTATCTTATTTTATGGATCATCTTGGGACTTGGGTACCTGATTTTGAGTTGTTTTATCTCATATTTTCATAATTTTCATTTGATAGTTTCATGTATTACTTATCCTATTTATTGGGTATTTGAGATGGAGGTTTTATAGCAAGTTTTATAGATACTAATATGTTGCCAAAAAATTTGTGGATCTTTTGTTGGTGATAATCTTGTAAATTCTTAGAATTTGCAAGTGGATTATAACCATTTTTTTACAAAATCACACATTAAGTTTCTTTGGAGTGTGGGGTTTTTCTCCCCAAAGGGTTTTCCCCATTTAAACCACTATGTAACTCCCCGCCACGCAACCCTAGAGGAAGTTGCAAACAACAACTTAAACAGGCTAATTTTATTTTTTTAAAGTATAATTAATAAGCAAGTTCACCAACCAATGCCAACAACCTCTAAGATTACGAGACAGAGGTTATATAGAACCTCAACAAAAAACATGATTTAAACCATGTCATTCATTTACTTAATAATTTAAGCACATACATTCCAATAAGATAATTTACATCAAACATAAAGATAACTTTCCATTACAATAAACCACTCATTAAACAATAAGGTTACAACACTCATTTCCTGAATGAGGCAAGTCCAATAAATATAATTACAATTACAACTTCCACCTCGATAACAACTGAGGGGTAAAATAATACAAGGTCAACTGAAATGAAATAAAGCAAGAACTGATACTGAACCCAACGAGCTCCCCAACTAGAAGTCTCGTCCACAAGAACATGAAGATAGAACCCAACGGATTTAGGTGCATGCCACCCAACCAAGTGGAACCTAAAAGCCCACCCCCCGTGCTAGGAGATAGTAACCAGGAATCAGCCAAGACCATCTACCTCTAGACATAGGCTAACACAAACTGAACCAACTGAAACAACCAATCACATGTACAACACAAGTACAACTCATATACCACGCAAGTACCACACAAGTACCATGCAAGTACAACACAAGTACAACTCTACCTGGTCACATTGCTTCCAAAAATAAAGAAGATCAAGTATGATAAAAGAACCATACACATAATAATCGAATACCAACTATGGTCACACAAGGTATGTTAAGGAAACCATACCCACAATAAACAAGTACGAATTGTGATCACACAAAGTGCCATCACACACCACATCATGAGTTACCCACTACGGATTGTCAAGATGGTGACCTCAATCGATCCTCAACCCTCATAGATACTAATACGAAATCAAAACCAACTGTTGTCCAAGACAGAGTGCCATCACACGGCTCATCATGAGTTACCCACGGCGGATCATCGGATGGTGGCCCTAACAGATCCCCGGCCCTCATACTTACTAATGCGGAATCAAATACCTTTCGTACAAACAAGATAGATGACCTTGCCATTACCGACCTTCCCACCTATCCCAAGCCTAACCGAGCACATGGTTCCATGAGTGAGGCATACTTATCTTGATTAGTGAGAAGTTAGTCCTAAGCTTCTAAGTATTGTTTTAGTTATCACTTGATTAACTAACTTACAATGAGTTACCCTGGCACCACTTCGTGTGCCGGCCCCCGTTACAAGCCACTCTTCTACTCGACAACACACACGCACCAACCAAACACCAAGGATACAAAGGTGCAATAAAAAAGATACCACAACCTCTCCTTTTCAGGAGGCCACATAAGTTCAAACCCTCTCCAAACACTTGGAGGTAACAAGGTAACAAAGTCGCTCCTGACAAGGAGGCACTAACCACATAATCCACTCCTAAACCAAGGAGGTACAAAACATCCCCATTCATGAAAACCGGGTTCAAACATAGACACAACCTCATGCTCTACCCAAGAGAATCCACAATAGGTTGGCAAACACAAAACGACAACCCATGGAACTGAAAATCCAATCTGGAAGACTTACGAATTAAACACCCTTTAATCCATTTCCCAAGCAAGAGCACGAAGGGAATATTCAGTGAAGGCACATGAAATAAACTACCTTTGGATATTCTAAATCCATTCCTCCTTAACGTTCAGTAATCTATTGCATCGATAAAATTGAATTAAAATTCATCTTTTCAGATAAGGGAGAAATTAACACTTATATTCAATTCCCTAATTGCTCTTAATAAAATAAGCATTTTCAACTATAACACAAAACATTTCACTTTAAAATAAATAACCGATTGCCCTTGCAAACTAAATCATTATAAAATAAATTAGTTAATTTCGGTATTAACACATTAATCTCAAAACCAACATTTGTCCTTTTCAAACCTATTGTTTAAAAATAAAAACAATAATTGACTATAACCTCAATGCTATAAATTTTTCCAATTTGATTTAAATCAAACATTTATCTAAACCTAAAAATTAAATTCCCTCAATCAAACTTAAATCATATCTTAAATAAAACATCATGTTAGTATAAAAAAGCTCATAATATAAGTATATATATATACTAATATTTTAATATTATTAAATTATAATATAAAATATTATTAAATAATATTTTAATATCATAAAAATAATATATAAACTATTAATATTTATATATATTTATTTATAAAAATAAAATAAAAACCAAATTTAAAGGCTCCTCGGGCCGCACGCACGCCCTAAGGGTGCCCGCTTTTCCATTGACCGCGGGTTTACCCTTTGATCGCGATTTTGTTTTGTAGGGGGCAGCGAAATACATGGCAGGGGTTTTAGGGTGGGCGGAGGAGGCGGTAGTGGCAGTCGGGTACACAGCTGGCCACCACCTCCGGTGGCGCTGTGCACAACATAGCTAACCACCGGTGGTGGTGGCGGCGGCTGTGTAAACAGCCACTGTGCTGGCCTCGAGTGGAAGTTGCGGATGGGAGGAGGTGGGGGTCGCGTTGGGTGCGGCTCCCTCCACCCGCCTCCATGTGCGGTGGGGGTCAAGCCCCCAGCCCCCCAAACTTTTTTAATTTTTTAATTTTAAAAAAAAAACGACTATCTATTTTTATTTTATTTTATTTAAAAAAAGAAAATTCGCCCAGCTTATTAATCCGTTTTTTTAATTTAAAAACAAGGATATTTTAATAGAAGGTGTATATGCATATATATATATATGGATATATACTCATATTAACATATAAAAACATGATTTCTTTTACAAATTCATTCAAATCATAAATGCAAATGGCAAATAATTTTCAAAAGGATCATTCCCAACCAAGAACACAAAATTTTCTTTAAGAACTCTCATTTCCAAACCAAAGTTTCCAAGGTTTTTAACACCATATTTAACATGGTTTCATGTGCAAATCAAACAGAGGATTGAAATATTTTTCAACAAGATTGTACAACAACAAAACACATTTAAATATAAATTTCAAAATGATAAAAAAACCAAGACATGAACCTGGTATTCTTGAGTTTGAGAAGATCCAGACGATGCTCAACTTCTTCCTTTGATTCCCTCTTCAGTTCAACAAATTTCACCACTCCAATCCAAAACCCACAAAATTGAAATATTCTTCCTCCACCTATTTTCGAACTTTTCCAAAATTCCATGATCCAAAAATTGTGAAGAAAAAATTCAACCATAAGGATAAAACCCTAAAATTTCAACAACCACCCTCATAAAATTTTGAAAACAAAAAATGCAAAATATCTCATTTTCTTCAAATTTTGAATTCAAACTTTCAAATTGACTTTTAAATCATTTTCTTTAATTTTTTTCAATTTCAACAAATATCCAATAATTTCCAAAATAAATTTGCTTAATTCAAATTAATTAATTTAATTAATTCAATAAAATAAATCTAATCCAAGATTAGATTATTTTATTAATTTAATTAATTCAATAGAATAAATCTAATCCAAGATTAGATTATTTTATTAATTAAATTAAATTAATTTAATAACTTTAAATAACATTTTCCACATAATAACCAAATTAATTCAATAAACAACTTAAATACATTAAGCTATTTAAATCACCCAATTTAATTTGCAATTAAATAACGAAGAGGGGGAACGATAATCAGAACAACACAACCCAACAAACAACTGACGACATACAAGGACTAGGGTGACGACTTGGCATGAAAACCTAGCTACTATCTGCCAATCGAATACCATTGGATATTGAACACGCTCCAACCTATGAAACCAAGTGGAGTTGATGTCCTGTACCTGTCAACCTGTAATTCAAGTAAACAAAAACATATAATATGAACAGCATAAAATACACACCGTGAAGAGGAAATCACGGGATCGTAGGGCACTCGCAAGTGAGTGATACGATACCGTCCCCTTCACCAATACACCGCAAATAACTGACAAATCTAACATACTATTATAATCCAAAGCATAAACATCTTTAATTTAAATAACCACTATGCTAATCCAAAGCATGGAATAAAGATAACATCTGAATAACCAGAAACTCATCAAAGCAACATACCCACACAAAACACACAGTCCAACCAGAAGGAAAAACAGAGGGGTATTACACACTATGCTATGGTATATATTTTGTGTGTGTTTATTTCCTTGTAATTGTATGATCAATTTAATTTTGCATATAACTTATCTCATAGATTAGTGTAGGAAGCATATTTCACACCTTTGATTCCTTTCACTTATCAAAGTATGATCACCTTGGGTCCTATGTGTTAGGGGCAAGGTTTTCTGTTTTAACCTTTGTTGAAGTGAGCTTGTACATAAGGAGATATTTTTGTAAGAAAATGACAACCATTCCAAAGACATAAATAGGTTCACAAACACTAATTTGCAATTGTGAAAACTCAAGATAGAGGACACGCTTATAGACACAAATCTATTGGTTTCTATAAGTAAATCCAAACCTATTGCAATATCACAAAATGAATAGGATCTACTGGATATAAAGACAAATGACCTCATTTGGACCTACTTGGCGGATTCCATTTTATTGAATATACATGAAGAAAACTCACAAGTTATTTGAAATAAGGTGGGAGACTTGTACCAAGATAAATATTTGGTTAACAAAAATTTCTTGAGAAATAAGTTATACACCTTGAGAATGGATAATGGTGTTTCTATAGAGACTACTAACAAAATTTGATAGAGACTACTAAGATGATATATATTTTTAAAATGATTGAGATGATGAGTTTGAAAAGTCTTATCAAGATGATGTAGATTCCTTTTTCATGGCTTGAGAAAATCATACATTGAAATGTGTGTGCTTGATACGCTCTAGGGATCTTATCCATATGACCTCCCATCGAGGGTGGATTTCAAAGTATGAAGAATATGATGGTGAGAAGGTGTACCTTGGTGATGGTTCTCACTTGAGCATAGTTGGCCATGGTAGAGTTTGGATTCAATTCCTTGATAAATCAATGAAAGAGATAAATGGTGTGTTTCACATCCCCAGTTTACACATAACCTATTATCAATTAAAAACTCAATGATGTAGGTGTGCATGTTGTTTTATATAGTCGAGGGTGTAAGATGGTGTGTGGAGTTATGGTACTAATTAAGGGTGTTCATGTGGGAACTATTATTTTTTCTAAATCCATAAAATATCTAGTATAATATTTCTTTTTTCCTTGTAGCAAAGAGATTTCTAGAATCTACACCTTCACCATTATAACAAATAGGACTATTGTTTCTACATTTGATGGTTGTGCTTTTGAGGTACCTAATTGAGTTATTTATTTAGAGAGAAAGTTACTTGTGGAGAAAAATAATTCTCTAGCACTAAATAATGTACCATATAGGTGAGACAGGTCTACAAAGCTTGACGAATAAAAATATTTTTGAGGGAATGAATGATTGTACTCTTGAATTTGATTTTTGTGAATATTGTGTATATGAAAAACATAACCAACTTTCATTTTATTTTAATTCTTATAAATCATTTATAGTGTTGGACTTGATTCATTCAAATGTATTTGGTAATGTTAATAGATTCCTTCAATTTCTAAGTCGATGTACTGTGTATTTTTAATAGATTACCTTTTTGGAAGGACATAGTGTATTTCCTTAGAAGTTGCTTCAAAGTTCAGAAGTTTAATTTTTATTTGGAAAATTAGTTTGATAGGAATAGTAAGGTTTTGAAGATTGACAATGGTTGTAGTTTTTGTTCCATATGTTTTGATAGATTATGTAAAGAGCATAGGATTAAGAGACATAAGACATTCATATTCCCATCAATAGAGTGGATTTGTAGAGAGAATGGATATGATGTTGATGGAGAGGGCTATGAGTATGCTTAGTGGAGCCAAATTGGAATATAAGTTCTTGATAAATGTGGTTGCTATGAATTTTTACCTTAATATATCTCCTACATTATATGTTGTTGATAAGACCCTATGGAGGCATGGATAGGAAAAAATTCCTCATTATAACATCTTAGAAATTTTGGTTGTAAGTAATTTTCACACATGCTTAGGGAGAGATAGTCATTATTGGAGAACAAAGTAGTAAAATGTATCCTTGTCAACTATGATGTTGGTGTGAAATGGTACATTAATGGGGAACTTGTGGCTAAAACAATTATGTGAAACAAAAGTTATTATCAAAGAGATTAAGCCTTCTTCCACACTAATGCAACCAAAAGAGGATGGGAACAAATATATCATTAGACTAACCTGAAAGATCAAGAATATTGCACTAGAATATTTTGAAGGAACTAAAGAGGAGACTTCATATAGTTTAGATAGTTTTGAAGAAGAGATATAAAATCCACCTCAACTTTTGAGGTCACCTTAGCTCTTGAGGAGGTCCACTTAAAAGAGGCAACAACTAGATAGGTATAATCCTATTGATTCGAGACATTTTTATTTTAATAACTAATATTAATGATCCTAGAACAATGAAGGAGGTGTTGGGTATGTGACTCTCTCCTAGAGGGTAGCTATGAATGATGAGATATTTTCATTAAATAAAGTATGATACATGAGCCTTGGTACTGTTGTTATAAGAAATAAATCCTATTGGATGTAAATTGGTATTCAATACTAGTTCAAATGGTGTTATTAAAATTTACAATGTGAGATTGGTTTCAAAAGGATATTACTAGTTTGAGGGGATATAATTTGGTGAGATTTTTCCCTAGTTGCTAAGTTGATATCTATCAATTTCATATTATTTGTAGTATTTTTTTTCATTTAGAGATAGAATAGATGGATGTGAAAACAAAATTCCTCCATAGTACTTAGAGGGAGAGATCTACATTACACAACCCGAGATTTACATATAGAGAGGTAAATAAATATTGGTTTGTAGACTAAAAATATTTGTATATTTTCAAAAAGTCTCCTAGGATGTTGAACCAAAAAAATTCTTTGTTTTTGTTGATCATGAGATTTTTTAGATCCAAATTGGATCATTGTGTTTATTATAAAATAGAGAGGGATTGATTCCATTTTATCACATTGTATGCAAATGATATGCTATTTTTTGGTAATAGTAAGGACATGATTTATGATTTGAAGTCTCAAATTTTAACACAGTTACAAATGAATTGACTAGGGGTTTCCAAGTATATCTTGAGTATGGGGACCATAAGAGATACAAGACTATACTTTTCCCAAGTAGTGGGAGTCCTTAGCCAATTCATGGCTAATCTAAGATGAGATAATTGGGATGCAATTAAGAGGGTCTTTATATATTTTTAGGGTACCTTTGAGTACTCTATTTGTTATCATGATGATTCTACAAGAGACTAATACTTAGTGGATATTGTTGGATTTAGATTAGGTAGGATATGTCTACAAAAAATGCACCAATAGATATGTGCTTAATTTATTTGAAAATTCTATTAGTTAGATGAATAATTGGAAAGTTATGATTTCTTTGTCCACTTAAAAGGATCAACACATGGTAGCTACTCATGCTTATAAGGCCATTTGACATAAGAGATTATGTTTAGATGTGGTGCTACTAGGAAGCTATTAGAGGTATTTTTTATAGTAAAAGCATCTTATATTTGGAAAAGAACTTGGCCTTTCATGCAAGGATTAAAAACATAGATGTCAAATAGAATTTTTTTCATGAATTGATAAGGGATGAGAGGGAAATGTTGGAAAAAATTTATACTTTGCAAAATTTTGGAGATACATTAACAAAACCGATCAACACAAGGAAATTTAGGTTATGTAGTAAGTCAACTGGCCACCTGCCCCCTAGTAGATACTTGATATTGTTGGTATTACCTTTACTCTTGAAATATGTTTGAAAAGTGGGAGAATGTTAGGAAAGATGTCTCAACCTTTCATCCTAGTCTTAAGAATAAAATAGATATAATTTTTGAGCTATCAAACATAAAAAATAAATTTCAAGGCTCTAGAGGTTGAGATTGGCCCTAAAAAAATGTCAAAATGGGCATTAATTGGAGCGGTCTAATTAAAATCATAAATTTATTTGAGATATTCTTTTTAAAAAGAGGGTCCCAATCAAATTTTTGGATTAAAATTTATGGCATACCAATGTGAATAGGGTGTTTTACTTAACTAGTTGATCACCTAGGTCCTATTCACACTAGCTAATTAAGTTTACTTAGGGTACACATATCATACTTATCATTTTATGCCCCAAGTCATAAGATCAAGCTACATGTCATAATCTTATTCATTCCTATGCCTCACTTTGGTCTATATAACCAAGGGGTTCCCTCTTTGTATTTTCATTCATTGTAAGTAATATATCATTTGTGTCCTTTGATAGGATAAGAATATTCTCATATTTGATCTCTTTTATGATTTCATTGAAGCTCCTAGATCTTGGGCTGCTACATCTTTAGCCAAATATTACATTTTATAGAACATTTTATATCAACTCTTACATGGTATTATAGCTTGTGGAATTGCTTCTTGTTAGTCTTTATTAAGAGATCTAGGTTACAAATCTTGGTGGATATTGAAAATTTGAGTATGCTCTTCTCTTGCATCATATGGTGACCTAGAGAATAAACAATCTTGGTAAAAATACAAGATTTTGGGAGGGTTCCTCTTTGTGGCTTTGTATCGCAGGTTAATTTTGGAGCATGTTGGTGCAAATTCGAGCTTACCATTGAGTTCAAGGTGTCTAAAAAGTTAGTTTATCCTTTTTATTTTTCCAAATTGGATAATGAGGTCAAATCTACAAGGGTTTGAATTTGGGAGGTGGTTTCCAAATCCAAAAGGTAGTTATAATTTTGGAGAATTTTAGGTCAAATTTGACCTTTCCATCACATCTAGAAGGCCCAAGAAGCTAAGAATTGACTACCAAATTGTCAAATTTGGAGAAAATTTCCCTAGGACTTTAGAAAAAATTCCCCTTCTTAACACATGGATCGAGGGAATATTGCTTATGTAGATAGAAAATTCTGCCATATATTTGTGTAGGTAGACATCAATGTTGTAGGTATGGTCTGAATTATAAATAAATAAATTAATATCTTTTTAATTTTTAATTTTTTTGGTTCTATACCCACAAGTCAATGGGTACTACGGAGTATTCCACGCTTCACATAGTTTCATGTGGCACTACCTATGGTGTCTTTCTATCAATAAATCCACAACCACTACAACATTTTCCATCTCTATCTAATAGTGAATTAAATCACTAGTGGTAGTAGAAACAACTACAAAATAACCTAGAAATTGGAAAACCGCCCTTTTCTCCTTGGATAACAATTTTCCACTAGCATTAAGTGGTTTTGATATTATTTCAAGATTTTCGATGGTAATTTATAGATTAATGAAATATTCCATCACTTGAGAGCATATTTTGATTGTTTATTTTTTTGAAATTAGCATGAAATGAACCGACCTTTTCCCAACTATCCCTCCACTTCATTTTAGATTTTGTTTAACAATCCAAATTTAGAGGTTTTGTTCTCAATCTTTTGGGATCCTTTTTGTGAGTAATTTGTTTTTGATTTGGGGTATAATTTTGTGAGCTCCATAGTGGTATAGATGGTTTTTTATTTTGGTATCTAGTTTTTCTATAAATTAAAGATTCTCTAGTCGTTTCTAAGCAATTCTCAATTTGGGAACTCTAGAGCTTTGTTTGGGTTCCTATGATAATATTTTTGGTGTATTTTTTTTGTAAGCGCATAAGTTTTAGTGTAATTTATAGTGGTGTGATTATATTAGTGTCATTCTATCAAAAAATTTAACTTCATTTATATGGCCAAATTTGGTATTTGCATGCACTAATATCAAGACCACTTCATTATTTTTCTCAAATGACACTCGTAATGACACTAAGTATAAAGTGCCAAGATCATTTATTTTTAAGGGGATCCTTGATTGTGTAATTTGGGAGGTTAATCTTGTGGTAGTTGATCACTTTCTTTGCTTTGTTGTGTTCTTGCAATGGATAAAAATCAAATTAAACTCCTAAATCTATATAATTATGCTTCATGGAGAGAACAATATGAAACTATCTAATAGAAAAAGGCTATCTAGGATATCTAAAGAAACCATTTTTGAACCTAATGATGTTAATGCAAAGGTAATATAGAATATTAATCATGATAAAACACTTGGATACATTTTTTTATCACTCTCTTTTGATTTATAATTTCATAATGAAACATGTAGAATACCTAATCATATTTGGGAGATTTTTAAAAAGATATATGGTACAAATTAACAAGATTAGGTGATATCTCATTGAAAATTATTTGATGAATCCTGATCCTAAAGGATTTGAATACATCTAAGACTAAATATCCAAGATTAAGCAACTAAAAAATCTAAATGATTACAATCTCATTAAGAACGATTTAAATTTTATACTAAATGTGTTATCTAAGCTTTGTATTGAGTATTTGGTATTATTTTTGGATTTCATATTCATTGGATTTCTATGGAAGCTATATATGTTGATCATAGCTTTTATTCATTTTAAAACTTCTAATCCAAGAGGAAGTGAAGCTAACTCAAATGGGTCTCATCAAGTCTTATAAACCGCAAGCATTGGTGGCTAGTGAGTTAAAGGTAAAAAATAAAGGAATCTTGAAAGAAACAAAAGAAAAAAAACTGCATAAAGATTATGAGTTCTATCCTTATTAAGGGGAATCATAGAAGAAGGAGAAGAAAAAATGTGCATATTTCAATAAATTAGGGAATTGATGAACACAAATATTATTCAAAACAAATTAGTGAGTTAAAGCTTCTTCTTAAGAAGAATCAAATCAATTTTCCTTCAACAATGTTATGGGGTTCAAATTCTTCTTATTCTTTAAATTCAAAGAGATAAAATGGGAAAGCACTTTTTTCAGTTATATATTTTGAGTTAGAGAGGTGGATACTTGATTTTGGTGCTTCACATCATATGGCTTCATCATAAATTATGTTCTCTCCATTTGAGTCTTGTTCATCACCATACATACTAATTGTTGACATCACATATATGCATGCTTGTGACAAGGGATATATTAAAATGGATGATGAATCATTTAATGATGTTCTTTGTGTGCCTTCATTTTTGTTGGTGTAATTAAATGTTTTGTACCTTGTCCTAGGTCATAATTACACCTTAGTTAAGTTTACTTAGGGACCACATAGGAGTTGTTGGAGATTTTCCACCTTTGGTGGAATTATCTTCTTATTACTTTATCACCTCCACCTTTCATGGACATATCATGTGATTAGGTTTCCACCTTTTGTGGGTGATCCACTATTTGTGGTGGTTATCACATTATCACTTTCCACTTTAGGTGGAGTGATAGCTTTTCATTGTTGTCTCATGTCATAAGATTATGACACTTGTCATAATCTTACGCACTCCTATGTTCTCACCTTGGCTATATAACCAAGGGGTCTCTACTACATTTGTATTTTGAATCATATCATATTGACATTGAATACAGTTTATTCTTGTCACATTATTTTCTCTCTTCTTTGTGTTTTCCATTTGGTCCATAGATCTTGGCATCCATAGCCAATTCTAACATGGTATCAGAGCATGTTTGATTCTAACAATTTTAAACCAATATCCTTTTTATTCATCAGATCGCACATGGTGGAGAAGGCAAGAGTGTTGAGTTCACACTAGATTTTTTCATCATTCAATATTTTTATAACAAAGATATAGTTGTATTTTGGGAGCTTGATCATCAATCTTGAGTGTATTCCTCACATTTTTATCCTATTTTTCCTTTAGTTGATGTAC
The DNA here is from genome assembly GCA_007115665.2 of Sequoiadendron giganteum. Taxonomy (NCBI): domain Eukaryota; kingdom Viridiplantae; phylum Streptophyta; class Pinopsida; order Cupressales; family Cupressaceae; genus Sequoiadendron; species Sequoiadendron giganteum. The sequence continues at coordinate 354,855,918 of CM021109.1, read as the reverse complement.
ACACTCATACATCTAACATCGACACCTTTAAGGAGATAAAATATGGTCATCTAGATCTTGGTGTTTTTTCATATATTGAGGTTCTAGAGACATGTTTTGGCATTCCACCTCCTTCATCCACTACTGCTTCTAATGATACTAGATTTTCTACATCCATGTTTCCTAATGATTCATTACATTAGGAAATTCATTGCTTCCACATACAACTATAACTACTTGGGATGAGTACTTGATAAATATTGTACGTTTATTTTGTGAATCCTATCTTGTAGACTTGGAGGACACTATTGGATATACTCATATTATTTTTGATTCTATCTCTCATGGAGTTGCATCCTCTTTTTCAGATGTTGTGAAGGAAACTTTAGACCCTCTTTGTCCTTTTCTATATCATCATTTGTCACAATTTGGCATCAGTGTGGATACTCTTAAGAAACATTTGAAGGGTCAATATTTAGCTTTGGATCCTATTCTGCATTCATCTCTACTAGATTTTGGATTTTCATCTCCATTAGTGTGGCTTGGAACACTTGAACTAATTGTGGATGTTTTTGGCATTGACATGGGGATACTTGAGTAGATTTTAGAGACATCACACATCTTTATATTTCTTCCCTCATCTTTCCTTTAAGGAATGGGAATAAATCTTACATACATTCTTGGTTTTGTTTCTTCTTAAGGGGAGGAATTTTGTTGGATAAGATTGGATCATCTTCAAAATTTAGTTTTGATCATCTACCATCATCATAGGAGAATCTAATTTGAGGGGGATTTCATGGTATCTCTTCTTCTCTCTTATGGGTGGAATTATTCCTCACATGGGGTTTTTTCTTATTATTCTTTGAGAGAATTTTGTATTTTCTCTCTTTTGGGGAGGACTTTTATCCCATTGAGTTTTTTCCTTTCCTTAGTTTGTGTGGAATTACATTTATACATGGGTAACTAACATGGCCTAGTATTTGGGACCCATCTTTGTATCCTTGCATATTTTCATCGTTTACATTCTCCCTAAGTTGTACTTGAGGGGGTTTTGATGTGAATGGGGTGTTTCAGCTAACTCGTTCTTTGCCTAGGTCCCATTCACACTAGTTAATTAAGTTTACTTAGGGTACACATAGGATACTTATAACTTTGTCTCAAGTCATAAGATTAAGACACATCTCATAATTTTTGGTGTGAATAGGTGTTTTACTTATCTAGTTCACTTATAGGTCCTATTTACATGTTAAGTTTACTTAGGTCCTAGGGAATATTTTTAAAAGTATTAGGTGTCATGTGATATTATCTTATCTTTCATGTAATTTAATACTTGTGTCCTAGGCCATTTAATAATTTTGAGTTAGTTGTCTCATTATACAGGATTAAGACATGTGTCATGATCTTGTCTAATCTTATCTCACAACCTTACCTTTATAAGAAAGGAATCATATGTATATCTGCATATTCAATCAATCAATCAATCTTGCATCCTCAATCATAGTAATACATTCTTTCCATTTATCTCTTATGGACGATATTTTTGTTTGGTAGATGACCTTGGGGTGTCAAGAGTTCACATTCAACTTCTACAATAATATTATGTGATCCTATGTCTCACCCTGGTTTATATAACCAAGGGGTTCCCTTTGTATTCTTATTAATTATAAGTAATCTATCATTTGCATCCTTTGATAGAATGACATTATTCTATCACATTTTATCTCTTTTGTGCTTTTGTTGAAGCTCCCAGATCTTGGGTGGCTAAAACTTCAGCCAAATCTTGCATGGTATAGAGCATTCTATACCAAATCTTACATGACCTTCAAAAGTTGGACTCTCGCATAAAAAATGTTATAGAATCTCTGACACATAAGAGAGTTTTAAGAGGGATTTACACTTGAATAAATTATGATGCATGTTGTGACATTTCATAATACACATTTAAATGAAAATAATAAATAAAAAATGCAGTTCCTCGATTGAGTGGATTATAATGATTTTATGATAGGTGTAAAGAATACACTATTTTAGCTTATGGAATCATCTTGAGATTTGGGGATTCAATTTTAATTGAGATTTGGGCACCAAATTCTGGGTTGTTTCAGCTAATGGTTTCCTAATTACCATTTATGGTTTCATGTATTGATTCTCCTATTTATTGGTTTCTTGAGATGAAGGTTTCATAGTGAGTATTTTAGGTGGTGTTATGTTGCTAGAATTTCTCTTCTCTTGTTAGTGATGATACTCTTGTAAAAAAATTATATTAACAAGTGTATTGTAACCATTTGATTTTTGAATAATACTGTGACTTGCTTTGGAGTGGGATTTTTAATCTCAAAAGTATTTTACCAAATGTTGAAACATACCACCTCTCGTAGATTATTGTAGGAAATATATTTTGAATATTTTCTTCCTTTAAATATTCCTCATCAAGATGCAATGAATATGAAATGTCCCACCCTTAACTTTCCTCCCTTCTCTTTTAGAAAATTTCATTAGATACAATCTCATTTTTATCCTCCTAGATGCACCGACCCTTTATAATTTAAAGACATCGAAGAATGTCACAACTATTGTATCATCTCCTTTTATGTGATATGAGCCTGACTATATGGTTGTACCTCATTTGAAAACTTTGGGAATTCTCACCATACTAACATCTTTTATATTGTCAACAATTGATTCCAAGGCAACATTAAACAATCAAATCTTCTTTTCCCTCACTATTAAATAAAGTCAAGTCCTCTTTTTGAGAATTTTCATGTGGATGCTATCTTTCTTTTATTGTGTTCTTGCTTCTACATAGTATGTTTGACCATTCTAGTCACATTGATATTGATCCAACATGGTACATGTTGTCTTGTATTTAGAACACACTCTACTATATGTAGTATTTGTTGGTAGCATAGAGCCACTACTAGAGATAGATAAAGATAAACCTATCACAAGTGAAATGCGACATATTTAGCCGACTTATAACAAATCCAAAAGACATAGCAAGGATAATAGACACATTCCTCTACAATTATATACAAATATAAGTAGAAGATAGTAATAAGATAAAATAGATAATACTAATATAGAATATCTTTGAGTGAGAGATATGAAGAAATAGAGAATAAAAGAGGAATATATATAATATAAAGGATTTTTAAGTAAAAATGTTATGAGTGTATCAAAAATATATTACGGAATGAAGGATTGTTATATACCTCATGATGATATATGGAGTATATGTTGAGTTATGAGGTAAGATGTGTCTATGAATGTATGGGTTTTTAAATTTATATGTTTGATATTTCCTCATTCTTTTGTAATATATTTTATAAATTAGAGCCTTCTCCCACTACTCTTAATAGGGTATATATACAACTCTCAAGAAACTAAATTTGAGATATTTAATTTGCACACAATTCTTCTAAAAACTTGGTTTCGTTATTGGGACCTTGGTAAAGCAGTAAGGGAAGGACAAAACATAAAGAATAATTAATGGTGGTATAAAATTAAAGAGATAGGAAAGAACCAAATTTTATGGTTTGTTGAAAAATAATTAGGTTCTAGCCTCGTGAGAGGGGGTTAGGTGCTTAGGAGACAACAAATTAAAATGGGGGGATCTAGGAAAAGGATCTCCAAGAGATATGACCTTTGAGGCAGGTATAGTTTTAGCCATTAGAGATGGATAAAAAATTAATGGAATACCAAATCAGAAACACCTATGGCCAAGGGGAGAAACAAGAGACAAAGAGATATTAGTGAGAAAATAAAATGAAAATTGAATGAGCATTGAAGAAGAGAGAAAACTAAACAAAACTAAGGAAAGAGAGGAGATATATATGAATAGGATTGAGAAGGATAGATAATCCTTATTAGAGTGCACTAGGAGGGATTCCATAGGAATTTTTGAGAACACACAATTATAAGGGAAAATAGTATCAATTACCTATGATTGTACATTCAAGAGTTTACTTGCCTAAATAAAGAATTAAAATTTGATTGGGATGGTAGAAAAATTGAAGGGTTATGACGACTTCAATGAGTTGGTAAAGTAAGGGCTTTAGAGTTGTATTGTTCAACTAGGGCATGGATGTAGGGTACTTTTCTAATGAATTTTTTATTTGAGAACCATTTCCTAAAGTTAATCTATCAAATTTCAGATTCACCATAACTGAAGGGTATGAGGGTTTACTAACACCTATTTCAAAGTAAATCTAGTGCGAAATATTTGGATAGTGTGTTTGGTAGAAATGTGAGTTACATGAAAGAAGGATAAGTTCAATTAAAAAAGAGGAAGAAGAATGATGATGTTATAAAAGAGATGCTTAATGGATTAACTATTGACATAGTATTTAAATTTCAAGAAGGATGGAATGATATAATAGGATGTCTCTAACTAATGAAAAATTATCAAGTAATACATTCCGTAAAATAAAGTGGCACCATGAGGAAATGAACCCCTTGGACCACGAGTCATCTCCCATGCCATTTAAGACAAGAATAATTTCTACAAAAGATTATTTTGGTGGGCCATTTAAGAGAAAGGAAGAAATTTTGTGATTACTTGTGAAGATATTATAGGAGTTTTTTGAGATCCAATTATCAAGAGATAATGGTGGAAATAGAAAGTTAGTGAAACACCAAGAGACTATGAAAGGTGAAAAGAGATGGAGTGATTAAGAGGAAATTTTTTCTAAGTATATAAAATTAAGACCAAAATAAAAGTGAAGGAGACACCTTAATTAAGACTAACAAAATTGAGGTACATATCACCCACAACATGGGCTAATGAGATCAAGTTGAAATTTTTTGATAAGGATACCAAGGAGGATTCTATACTCATATTTACTAATATTTTCATGGTGAAGGAATTAAATAAGAATAATTAAAATAAAATCTTTGAAGTCAAAGGAAACCTTAGAGATGAGGCCTTAAAATTTTACATAAATAAATTCTCCCAACATGATAAGGTGTAATAGGAAGTAAAAAGAAGATACTATCTATAACTTTAGATATGCAGAAGTACCCTCAAAAAGTGTGAATAGGATTTAGGAATTGATTTATAAGAAGGGATAAATAATTAAATGATTTTATTAGATTTTCAAAGAATTGGTACAAAAGGTGGAGAAATTAATGACAAAAAATCAAAGGGTTTAATGGTGTATCTCTAGGCTATTTATTGAATTAAGAGCCTCATTATATGGAATATTTTTGATAGCTACCCAAATTTAGTGGAATTAACATGTAGAATAGAGAAAAAATCATGGAGAAGAAGATATAAAGAAGTAGAAAACAAAGAAATAAAAAGGCTAAAGCTACAACTAAATAACTAAAAACCAAGGAAGAAAGACTAGCCAAAGGGGAAAGTCGTGAAGATTCTTCACCCATAATGAAAAATAAGATGTGGTACACTTATTACTAAAATGAAGAATATTTAATAAATGAGTTCATAGTGATGAAAAGAAATAAAAGAGTTACAATGCTAAGAGTACATCTATCACATGTACCTTAGAGTTTAAAGGGTATATGTTGTGAGCTTTATGGAGAATGGGATGATCATGAAATAAATGATTTTCCATCCATTTTATTTTGGTTAAGAGAGAAATATGAACATAAGAATTGGTGCCATCATTGGTGTGAGGAGAATGAGCTAAGACATAAATATGGCAAGAGACAAGGGGTTGGAAAAAAGAGCATTTTATACAAAAAAAACCTTGATTACAAGCAACTAAAATGGATAAGCCAGTGCAATATCAATATAACACAAACTGTGGTACCGTAAACCATGGGCATGCACCCTACCACAATCCCCTAAATTATTATAGAGGAGATAATGGTAGAGGATGAGGCCAAGGATAAAGGAAAAGAGAATATGTGATGTGCTATAATTATGGTGAAAGGAGCCACTATGTAAATGAATGTAGGGAAGAAAAGAATAAAACTTGTGGATTTTATGGTGAGCTTACCCAAGAATCTTTTAGTTGTCCAAGAGAAGAATAATATTGTAAAAATACATCAATGTTGATAAGAAGTGAGAAATTATCTAGGTCAAATACATAAAGAGGGGCAAAAATTATGATGAGAATTCAAAAAATCCCTCAGGGTGCCAGGTGATGCTTAAAGATACACATGGACAAGGAAGAGAAAAGGGGTCAACTCTCTCTAACATGGGAGAAATAATTGCAGAAAGAGTATCTAGAGATAAATTATAAATTGAGAAAGAAGGATTTAGTAGAATATGAAAGAAGCAATAGATTTCTAATGGTTATTAGAGGAATAAATAACACTAAATTAAAACTAGTTGTAGAAAATCTAGAAGAAGAAGATGAGGGGGAATACCTATTGACTAAGTAGAAACAGGACCTAGCGGTTGAGGAACCCGAGAAAATTATCACAAAAGACCTTTTAGAGGAAGAAAATATATTAGAAAAAATAAAAAAATAAAAAGTATTGGAATAATAACATAACTAATGAATTAAGTCCTCAAATTAGAAATGTAGTGAATACCTCTATAAAGTGAAGAAGAAACCAATTATGATTGAACGCCATGTTTTTTTATTAGAGGTAAATAACAGGTTTTGAAGGGGCCCAAAACCCTACACAAAAAGAGCAGTTGAAACACCATATTAATAATAAATGGTTTAAATATTGATTGAACACCATGTTAATAATAAATGGTTTAAATATTTATTGATAAATCTAGGCCAAAATGTTAGCAAATGGTTAAACCAACATTATATGATACCTCCTATAATATTGCATCAACTAGTGGGGTCATAATAAGAACCACTGGTAGATGGAGGAACGTTGAATTCAACCTACTAGGGATAATAAATAACATAGATTTTGAGGTCATTGAGACAAAATAACATTTTGATACATTCAATATTGTATTGAACTTAAAATGGTTTTTGAACTATATTGGTATTTTTTATTCCTAGAAAGAAGATCTATCATTATTCAATACAAGTCAAGTGATATGCATTCCCCTCTACACATATATGAGCACCACATATGTCAAGGAGGTAGTGAAATAAGAAAATATGAATGAGGAATATAAAGAGCATTATAATAATTGGGTACTATCCCTAAGAAATTTAAAAGGGGAGATTGTCATTGATAAAATCAACTACAACATAGATATCAAAGAAGCAATGTAAGCATGGATATGGAGTAAACCAGGATTAATATCAAGGAAGGTATTAGGGGTTAGGAGGGTTTGTAGTTTGAGAAGAATTGATAAAATAACCACTAAAAGTATCACAAAAGAAGGGATTATACCATAAATCAAAATAATATGAAGTGATAATACTAGAAGATACCCTACCATTGTATAAAATACACCACATTACGAGAATTGGACATTTAGGTTGCTAGCGCTTCATCATTGTCGCCTATGAAGTTGAAATCATGAAATTTCAACTTATAGGTTTTTTCCATATAAAGGTGGGCCTAATATGTAAGAGTGAAATTTCCATAGGGTAAAATTTTACGACACTACATTTTGTACCCACTTTAGGGAGCTAATTTTTGAGAAAAATCAGCTATACTAAAGTAGCTAGAAAGACATAAATATTGATTTTAAATTTTTAAGAATTTTTGCAAAAAGGATATTGTAGAGACTACAGAAGTTAAGCAGGCAGATATTGACAATGCCCCCAACATTCAAGCTCAATGAAAAACTACAACATCTGACATAAGGTTTGATTTTACAAAACTCAAAAATGGACTAGTTTCAAAAATGGAAGAAACTACCACGATGAGAAGAATGTTTTAAGATTTTTTTTTTGGTGAATCAGAAGAAAATTTTGATAAAGAAGTGAGTATATGCCCCTCCTACTTTTTCCCCCCATTAGGAGGGTGAAAATAAGAAGGTAGGGAAGTTGAGGCAAGTTTTCCATTAAAAATGGGCAAAATTTTGCCTATATACACCTAGTGTGGGCCCAAAGAAGGTCATTTTCACTATTCACTATGCAAATTTTGTTGACTTTTCTATTGAGCTTTCAGAAAAATGCCTAACATACTTGATTTATGGTTACCTAGGATTGAGCATTTGTGGTTTACAGCGGAGAGGGGAAAGCCACAAGATGAGGTACAAGGAAAATTTCTCCCGTCTTTATCATTTTTTAGTGTTTTTAGCCCTAAAAGTTTTGCGAGCAACGTAGGCGTGCAACCGGTGTGGTGAAGTTTGACAATCGTGCTAGTGTCTAAATAGAACATTGAAGTCCGGTGACCACAATGGTGTCTACCCTTCATGTTGTCGTCGTCTAATTAGGTTGCAGATGCCAATGTGTTGCACATACATCTGTGCGACATGTAAGCATCTCAAAGATAAACCATTTTTTTAAGTTAAGTAGAATATAAGGTAGAAAATGGAAAACTAGAAATGGATTTGCATGACATAGGTTTATTTTACAGGACCTTCCTGAGATCCGTGAGCATGTTGGTGGAGCTATCTTGTCACTGTTGAGAAGTCACTCTGAAAATATATCAGCTGACGAGTATTCTCTGCTATAGCGGGTTGGGCTATGGTGGGTCTATACCATGCTAGAGATCAGGTTCCATGTGCCCATGTTGATGGCTCTTTTGGAGAGATGGGATGCGGATACTTCCTCCTTTCATCTCTTGACAAGGGAGATGACTGTTACTCTCATAGACATGTACTGCATTCTCTGTCTACCCATCCGAGGAGAGAGACGAGGAGGGACACACGAGACAAGATGCGCATACAACATAACAGTTATGCATAAGTTGTGTCATCTTGGAGGACACCACCAGAAATATCTACATGTGGTGGTTGGACCAGGGGTGCATCACAGTTCCTTTGGTGTGACGCGTTATGATTGCAATGGTGGTACTATGGGTAACCATCAATGGGTGAGTCTCTCACCCATGGGGATGACTTCATGCGTTATGTCTATTTTGAGTATCATAGTGTTACAGCCTACACACTCCTATAGGTATGGGAATTTGAGCATTTCACTTGTACTCGTCCAATCAAGTATCCTCGAGGTGTAGGGTAGGGAGATCCTCGTGCACATGCATATCCATTGGGGTGTGATTGGCAATTCATAGATTTAATTTTTTGGAGATAAATTTTTGATAGATTTGGGAGTGAATATGTTTGATGATGACCATATAGGCACATGAGGTTCTGGCCCTCAAATAGGAGGTAGTTACGACACATGCATCAAGATAGGCTCTCGGCCTGGTGGACATATCACATCATTATCACGTACTACCGACATCGGGTAGCTCGAAAGTTTGGCTAGGTATAGGCTATCCTACCCATAACACCAATGTATAAAGACGATCACACTGAAGTGCGACTCGAGCAGAATATCATCCTCATCCCACCATTGTTGATGTTGCACTCAACGACGACGATGGTAAAGATGACAACCTACTAAAGGCCCTTGTGACTGATGATGTCGATGTATCAATTGGCTTTACCAACTGGTCCGAGCCTAATTTTCCCAGCAGACTCCCCTGAGGGAAATGCTAGTGCAAAAGGGTTAGATGGCAAGGCAACAAAGAGCGACGAAGAGGAGAGCACAACAAAAGCAGCCCGAGTGGAGGAGAGATCGAGGTAGCAGCGATAAGTGTCTTCACCAGTATGTGCACTGATGATGATCTTTGTCACACCACCAGGTGTCCAGATAATCGTACCCCCTTCCTCCGCTACTACAGGTCCCAACATCACATCCACTAGTGTTGTTGCACTCCTAGATCCACATTGGTAGGCTGGGAACCTAGGTACAAATTTTATTTGATATAGAGGATGATATATACATTGTTTGATTTTAGTTATTCCATTATATACTTAGATGTGTATATCTATTTTTATGATGCGATATTGATATCGTCCACTTTCTTTGTGATTGTAGTGTTTACACAAGAGTGGATACACTTTTTTGGTCAATGCATAGCAAAGGCGGTCCTAATCATCTAAATCTAGGGCCAGGTCTTGGACACCTACAAGCCATAGCCAACAGGGTGACATGCCCAGTTATTTGATCCTGTAGTACATCTTCAAATGGCCTATGAGGAGGGCCAAATGGAGTTGGTTCAATGCACTGCAAATCTAGCAATGATGACTAGGCAGAGGGATTAGCGAGGTGCAAAGCTCTGTTCTATCCTCACTGAGAGAGACCTTGAAGTGATGAGAGATGAGAGTGTCAAGAAAGCACGTGACGCTCTCTAGATCTAGTTCAATGACCTTATGAGATAGTTAGAGGCTGCTAGGATGGAATCGACTGATCTACAACATTCCTAGTTACAGTAGCTAAGGGATGAGCTAGCAGGGGCGAGGTAGAGAGATAATACGATGACGAAGCGTATCGCTTCTCTGAGGGAGCAGGTGGGTGAGCTACAAGGAGAGATATGAAGGCTCTGATCACAGAGTGTCCATACCACAGTCAAATTGATCCCATTTACATGCGTCCATCCGCCAGCCACCCTCGCCACCACTAGGACCAGAGGGATCAGGGAGCCATGCCCCTGATGACTAGATGTATTTTATTATTGTACAACATTTTTAGATGCAACCATTAAAAAATTGGGAAATCCTTCCCAAGACCAACGAGGAAGATATTTTTTGTGTCAAAGACAAAGGACAAATATAGTTCCCCAAGATGAAGGTCAATTAGGAGAATCCATTGCCTGCATGCTATAAAATTTGGTATTTGGCATAAAGGAATTAGAATCACCATAAGACCTTGAATTTATCTATCTCTTGATAATTGATATGATACAATGATATAAGTGTATTAATTGGTTGGGTTCCTCTTCTAAATAATAATAAAATTGGGTTCACCACCTCTATTTCTAGAGCAAGTAAAAATATTGTTTGTCAAAATGTTTATTTATTTTTGTCTATACTTTTGTGAGATTAAGATTAATAGAAAGATGAAGATAAGATTAATATAAAGATGAAGATAAGCAATTAGGTCAAGTATATTTTCTTCCTCATCTAAAACAAGAATGGTAATACACCAATGAATAACAGTTGTTCTATTTTAAAAAATAATCCCCCTCAAGATACTTCTAGTATCTTCTTAATCAAAATTAAATCCAATTGAAATAGATTACAAGTTGAGAATTACTCCATAGATTGTGGGTATAAAAAAATGTGGCTCAATGTGAACAATAAAAGCTTTTGAGGTTTCAATACTTCTCTTGGGAAAAATGAAAAATATGTTATGAAGTAAAAAAAATTCTCTATAATGAGTAGAAAATTCATTAGATATATATTTTTAAAGTATATTCAATATGTTTATAATATTTCCCATTTGGGTTTTTGACATATGGTTGAAATAAATAACATGGAAAGGAATAAAATATTTTCTACTTGTATTTAAGCTTAAGAATCATTCAAATGCCATGCACAAATATTTTTCATGCATATTACTCACATAAACAAATATGCATTGGTTTCTCAACAAATATTAGATTACATAAACATTCATGCATGTATAATTAAAATTCTACAAAATATCACTTAGAAAAAAAAATGGTAGAAAAGTAAGAGCAAGTACCATTAACCATAAGATGACCACTTAATACAATGTTCAAAATTAGTCCTTGTGACTACCTTAACTCTTAATTAAGTCATATTATCATTATTATATTATTAATTAGTTTTTTAGGTCAACCTAAGGTTTACATAGGGTTATCTAGGTCAGTATGGGTGATATCCTAAGCATAAGTATGGTATGTATAGGAGGTATAGGTAGGTTATTATCATCATGTTGAGTATTATGTTCTTATTGAAGACTATTGGAGGTATCCCCCTCGAAGTGGATTAGGAGGTTACCCCCTCGAAGTGATTATTTAAAGCATATTTCAAATTATATTATTCTTGTGCAAGTTATTTCATTACAATTGGTATTATATTGTGATCTTGGCACCATTATGACAAGACATTTTTTTCAATTTTGGAGTTCATTTTGTGAAACACATATCTCTCATATTTTAGAGATTTTTTGTCTGATTTTTAAAGGGTTTTTTTGAAGAACATATTGGAGCAGCTACACTATACATTTTAAATTAATTGAAGCGAAATTGAGTGATTTATTACAAAATTAGGGTTTCTACCCAATTTATTTGAAAAACATGTCTTCTAAATCCTACATATTTCCTTCTTGTTTTTTAGTGGGTTTTTGAAGAAGTAAGAGAGGATATTACAGTATAATTTTCAGAGTAATTGGAGCATAATTAAGTGATTTATTGCAAAATTAGATTTTCAATAAATTTTCTTTCAAGATTGTAAATCACCTAATTTTGGGGATTTTTTATAGGAAAGTGTAACCTATGCCTTGGTAAGTTACATAAAAAAATTCATAGTATTTTTACTTCATTTGTGTGATTTACTGTAAAATTATCTTTCTAGAACCTCTTCACAACAAAATGTAGCCACAAAAAAGAAGAAAAAGAAAAAGAACAGGAAGTAGAACAAAAAAGACAGAAAGGGTGAGAGAAAGAGAGAACAAGAGAAAAAACAAGAACACAAGAAAGAGAGAGAAAGAGCAAGAAAAAATAAGAGCAAGAACAAGAGCAGGAACACGAAGAAGTATAAGAAGTAGAAGTAAAAAAAGAGATGAAGAGAAAAAAAAAATTTAGCATTGAGGACAATGCTTTTGTAAAGAGGAGGGAAATGTTATGATCATACCCCTATGGTGTGTATAATGTTATGAGTAGTCAACTTGTGGCTACTTTAACTCTTAATTAAGTTATATAATCATTATTATATTGTTTTTTAGTTATTTAGTTATTTAGGTTGGACTAAGGCTTATATAGGGTTATCTAGGTTAGCCTAGGTGATATCCTAGGCATAAGTATGGTATATATAGGAGATATAGGTAGGTTATTATCATCATGATGAGTATTATGTTTTTATTGAATATTATTGGAGGTATCCCCCTCAAAGTGGATTAGGAGGTTGCCCCCTCAAAGTGACATATTATTATCAAGTATTTGCAACATATTTCAAATTATTTTATTACAGTCCTTGTATTCCTTAAACATAAAGAATTTAAATACCCATATACAAGAAACGTATCATTCAACATTGAGGTTGCACCTATTGTAGAAAATTTTACTATTACCCATTATAATATGCAAATGCTTTGATACAACTATTTAATACTACTATATTCTTATATTTTTTAATTCAATAAGACATTACAAATTTACAGGGTTTTCATCTCCTATATTATAGGAGGGTTGTTATTCCTCCTATAACCACTCCTTTAACCATAGACTAGTTGTTCTAACAACTCATAATACAATCATGTACAACCAATTACAATATATAATTCTTCACACATGATATTCTAATGTTCAAACTAACAAACCATAACAAACCTAATGATGTAATGGGATAGGTGGACTAGCAACACTTGATGAACACAATCAATAGTTCATCAAAAACCCAAGGGAAGAGTAGGGACCTACACAACTACTCGTGAGAAGCAATAGTTGAACTGGCCTCGCCATGTTTCTTCAATAGGACTTATTATACTAGTCTTTTATCCAATGATAAGGACAAACACATCCAATCATAATCACTTGAAAAATATGATTGGGGACAAACACATCCAATCACTCAACAAACAAACAAAAACCTTTGATTGTGATTGGGGACAAACATGTCCAATCATGAATACAAACTCTTGATGGCTAAGTTCTTGTTGTCAAGCATGCAACCATTATTGTAGATCGTTGCCACTCTAATCATAAATGATATGAGATGATTACCACTACCACCTAGGAATCGATCTTGTCATTTGGGAACAAATAGTTTTGCCACTAAAACAATTTTGTGGTCTTGTCGCTAGTGACTTAAAAGAGGATGTTGCTTGTCCTCCAACCTCTTATACAACTTTGTCCTCCAATTGATTTAAACTACTTAACAAGTTTATCTTTGAGGCTTAGTTTTAGAATGCCCCCTCCCTCTCTCAGCTCCCCCCCCCCTCCCCGCCCTTCTTCAATGTGAACTTCTTACAATGATTGACAAGTGTTGAGTATCACTGATCATGCACTCCCACCCACCCCTTCAGTGTGAACTTCTTACGATGATTGACGAGTGTTGACTACCACTAACCATGCACCCCCAAAAACATCATTTTATATGTACATCAATTTATATCGTAATTTATTTTATTTTTAAAGACAAATTCTTCTAAATTTATTTTATAAACCAATAAATAATATTACCTCTCCCTTAATCAAAAATAATATTTAAAATGTCAGATTCCATTAATAGTTCATCTCTATGATACGCTTTTAACTCAATATAACTAAATCTATTAAATCACAAAAGGCCAATACATAAATCTTGTTAACTAAATCTCTTTTTTTGGGGGGAGCATCAAGCAAGCAAAAGATTGGACTTCAATGCCTTCTTTGCCTTGGTTCAAGCACATAGTAATTTCAACATCTTTCTTATCAAGGTGGAATTCAAGTAGTCCAAGTGTATGAGGGGCTTCTTTCTAAATCGCCTTCACTGCATACCACTGCCATTATAGATACGCTTTCACAGGACTAATAGGCTTCTCTAATATGATAATAATCCACACTGTTTAACTCTTCAACAAATTTCACATTCTTTTCAGATCCTCGTTCATTAACAACAGTTGTAATATTAATAGCAACAATAAAAACAGTTGGAAAAAGAAATATAACTAGGGAAATAAATCAATGAGAGGACTCTATAAAGTAGAAAATAGAAGAGAAGACACAAAATGGTTTACAGTTTCAAGGCAACAAATAAGAGGTATCAGCTCCAAACTAAGCAACCAGCAATGCCAGACCCGCTATTTCAATGCCTCACAATAGGTTTGAATGTAGTAAGCGACTAAGATGGTTATACATGGTATCTACATTACAATTGACGGTGATGCGTACTGCTTTTTCCTTATTGAACTCAAATAAAATTTGAATGGAAAATGAAGATAAATCTCAACTCATACAATACCTGTGAAATGTATAATAATAATGGTAGAGCTCTCAAATCTCATTCTCCTCCTCAAATGCACTCAAACACAATTGAGCACATAAAATCTTTCTCAACCTCTCAAACTAGGATGGCATATTCCTTTAGACATAGTTACAAAAGAAAATACACCTATAAAATGCTTCAATAAAGTTAAAATATTATTATATTTTTTTATATATTTTATTTAACGAGATATTATGGATTTATAGCATTTTGGTCTTTTATATTATAAGAGTTGTTATACCTTTTATAACCACTCTTTTTAATATAGATGAGTTGTTTTAACAAATTATTATACAATTATGGATAATCAATTACAATCATATAATTCTTCATGCATGATATTCTAATATTCAAAGTAACAAACCATAACAAATTTAATTGATGTAATATTCCTAACAAAGAGCACTTTGTTATAATGTTTCATTGAAATATTTCAGCTTCCACATGCATCTCATGACCCTTATTAAAAAATCAGTTTCCTAAACTTTTCTTTCAATTACAATTTTAAATTACACAATAATTTAATGTTAAATGACTTCATTTAAGCTAAAAATAGATTATCTAAAAATAGCACCACCCTTTAAGGAAATATAAGGTTGATTTCAAAATGGATTTCTAGTGACTTTCTTCACATCCTGTAATAACCACCTTCAAAAAAATTGAAAATGTGTTAGTTTCAAAGTAAATGAAAGCATAACAATTTTCTTTCCACTTTCTCTTATCCAGATCTCGAATTGGGCAAGGTAAGAGCATAGGATGTCAAGATTACAATTTACTAAATTACAACTTGTTGGAAAGAAGCATTGGTTGACAAGCCAACCAAACCACTTATTCAATGGAATGCATAAACAATACAAGAAATTTACCATTCGCTTATCCAACAGGAATTACAAGGCACTTCCTCTTTTCAATGGGAAATTTTATACAATGTTTGAGGACATTTAAACATGCTTCTTCTACTTTTCAATGGTGAGCTATTACTATATTACCACTTGTTCAATAGGGTAAGTACATCAACAATAACAAATTTAAACCCAATTAACACTACTACCACCTAGTGCCTACAAAATAAAGTGCATAGAAATTGAAGCTTTCGATAGTATAACCATCTAAAGCATTACAAGGTTAGCACATATGCATTGTGAAAACCAAAATAAGAGGATTAACTGTTGATATAAAGTGTTAATGTAAAGAACTATTGAAACACCCCACAATAGTGCCAAATAACATGTACTCAATAACCCAACTATGAAATAACAATGTGATACCTTGAATAGATGAATTAGAAGGGTGGTACAAGTCTGAAGACACCCTTTTTGTTGTATTTTGGACAAATTGAAACTAACACACTGTTATTGATGCTTTGGAAAATTAAAAAATGAGCATATGAGCAGACCCATTTATGCATAGTACTAGAAAACTCCCTCCAAACTCCATCCAACACACCTCAAAACACTAAATTGATCTTCATCTCAACAACATGCAAAACTAAAACTCGATTTGAAAAAAATGGTGATCTCTAAAATGAAATCACTCCAATCTAGCTAAGGATCAACTCTCAAATCCAAAACTAGAAATCCAATGAGGGTTCTCGTCCTCAAAAGATTAAGGAAGAACTCACAAGTTCAATGTGATAGCATAACAGTGAGAGAAATCTTCACCATATCCAAATGAACCCCTAATACCTCCTTTCATAACTTTTTTATTGTTTTTCAAAAAAATATTTTTTATTTTTTTCGCAATTTTTTCTAAAATTTTTTTTTTTGCTTTTTCGTTGTTTTTCAAGAAAAACAACTTTTTTACTTTTTCGAAAACACATTTTTTGTTTTTTCAAAAAATATTTTTTTGCTTTTTCATTGTTTTTTCTCAATAAAAAATTTATTTTAAATTAAATAATTCATTATGTGCAAAAGACCCCCTTATGCCTAGGCATCCAGCTTTTCAAACATTTAATCACCTTTCCAACAAACTATTACACTAAATTGTCTTTTAATTATTTTTCAACATTAAACATTAGTGAAATATTAATTAAATAACTTAATAATTCACCCAAGTTGCAAAAAGTATTACAACATTATCGAAATCCAATTCTGACATCATGATGAAACTGGAGTAGTAAGAAGATGATTGGAATCAACTTGGTGACTTACCAAAGATAGACATGCTCTCCAACAAGTTTGGGAAACACCCCAATAGTCTGAAAACACATCTAAAAGTGTCATTGTGATCCATAACACCAATTGGGCTCAATGCCAATAATAGATACCAAATAAAAATGAACTTGAATCCTCCAAGAAGCTTGGAGTTCTCGCTAACACACTAATACACTTACAGGAAAACTCAAAAACTAGCCAAAATCTCATAGAAAAAAGTCTAACAAGTTTAAGCATTGAGAGCTATAATTATATGAGCTTATGACATCCTCATTATAAACTATTTTTTTTTTTACCTAATGTGTTCAAGTTCTTCTATATTCATAACATGGAGAAGATCTATTAATGTTTCTATTTTGTTGACAATAAATCCATAAGCAATTTCAGGATTTTATTTGGTTTGCTTAATAGACTCTATTTAAGTTGTTCGGCATCTCATTCAACCATTTATCATAATATAAAAAATGTAGAGTAAATTTAAGGTAAGAAAAGATTATTTGTTCAACTTCGTACAAACAAATTTTTAACCTAGATTATAGACTTTATATTAAAAATTCAATATAATATATATATATTCAATTCCCTAATTTTAAAACTTTCAATACATTAAACTAATTTCAATGTTCACCATTTATTTGAGTTTCAATTTATTTAAATTTTCTCAAATTCAGATCATTCAAATTTTATTTTATTTTTTGAATCATTAATGATATAGTGAAGTTCGCTAAAATTGAAACTATTAAAAATTGTTCTCATAGTTATGCTATTTTCATCAAGGACTTGATAGAAATTAATACATTATGAACCAAAACCTTGTTTTACAAATATAAATATATTTATGAAAATATTAATCTAAATTAAAGCTACATTGAGACACCTTAAATATAAACTTTTTAACCCAAACATGTCCCCATTTGTATACAAATTAGTATTTTTTATTTACATAAATTATTCATCCAAATGACTAGTATGTGTCCATATACATTATTTATCTTATATAATAAAACTAGCACTTGCATCTAAAGGAGGTTCAGGCCAATAAAAAATTCATATGTATGTTAATATGTTAGAGAGTTTGTGTTTGGCCAATAAAAAAATCATATGTATGTTAATATGTTAGAGAGTATGTGTTTGTGCATGGTTGCACTACAAATTCTAGTTATATGCGGCTAGATTAAACAATTAATAATAAGTGCTAAATAATGAAATGAAATAAACTTAGACAAATCTAAATTTTTTCCTTAAAATAATTAAGTATTATTGATTATGAAATATTTGCATACAAATTTTAAGCATAAAACAATGCAAATGAAAAAAGAAATGCTATCAAATTGACAAAAAACACTCCAAATGAAAATAGAATGTTCCCATCCAATTGTCAAATCAATATTTATCTAGCTTTCATGTGATAAGTGAGATTTTGAAGGCTTTTACCACTAAACGGTAGCTGAAACTTGTTTTCCCATGACTCAACATGATTTGCAAACATAAGACTTGTTTCAAGCTAAAATCTCACACTATATGTAACCTATTAACTAAAAATGAATTAATATTTACACGGAGAGACGTAACCCTACAATAGAAACAGGCCCCTATAAGAAACCAGAAGTGTAAGAAAAAAAAATGATTCTCGGCGGTGGTTACAGAAAGAAATAGTGTTGGCAGTACGATAGTGATGGTGATGTGTTGGTGGATACGTTACAAGATGATCGGTGGTGGTGGAAGACGAAACACCATCATTGTCATCGTTGGAGGTTAAACTTAAACGATAAGCAAGGGTAGTGGAAGAGTCTATTAAAAAGAATAGCCAAGTTCGTTCGTGATGCCACTATTCATGTCTTCCTTTGTGTTTGTTCGTGCAAACCTTTTTTTTACAGTAGAGAGCCGAGTTGTGCAGAGAATGAGAGAAAACAATGTCAGGGAGAAAAGTGCAGGAAACTTCCAGCACAAGATGGCAATGGAGATGAAGTTCAAGAGTTTTGAGGTGGCTCCAGAACATTCCGAGTATTATTGGGTATTGGTTGATTGTTACTTATGTGCTATATTAGATTAGATGAGATTCCGCACTAAATGTGGATATTTTGATTGATACTTCATACGTTGCTGCCTGCACAAGGACATGCAAAAGAGATGGACAGTGGCTCAATTTTTGGAACACCCTTTTATTTGTAAATGTCATACCAGCTCTTTCTCACATCTACACAAATGCTCAAACCCTAATACAATTCATTATTATTTTTTCCGTTTCCGCCCTCCACTTTATTCAATTTCCCCTATAACTCTGAACAGGTACCACATTTTCGCTCAGAACAGAAACACAGAAATTTTGCCTTGAGAAAGCTTAGAGTGATCCTAATCTTAACCTTCTAATCACTTATATGCATTAAATTAATTTAATTTGATCATTCTATGCTTTATAAGTCCCTTGAAGAAGGGAGTATCAAATTTCTTACACATAAGTACAGTCCAAATATCTTGCTATTTCTTTGTGAAGATGTGGTGGGACTCATTCCTAATCCTAAAGCTATCACAAACATTTTGCCTCAAACAATAATGACCATGATTTTTTTTACTATTGATTCATTGAAAGGAACCCATGAACTTAAAAATCAAAATAAAAAACACACGATTTAAGAGAAATTCACTCGATTTAGTTAAAATAGGTGAACGTATATTGTGTAGTTTAGCATTCATCGCAAAAAGGTTTATTAGCATTTTGAAAGTACCATGGATTTGGGCCAAATTGCACATCCATTCAATGTATGGTCACATGGAAGGAACCATAGTCCTTTTCCTTGCAATGCACAACATTTCTTTGCAGAAACTAATTTGAATGCTAGGGGTCATTTTTTGAGAAAAACTCATATCATGGGCATCTCGAGAAAGAGTGGAAGGACACGGTCCGATAGGACCAAATTCTTGTCTTAAGAGCATTAGATATATATGGGTCTATTTTTAACAAATAAGAGTGAAATTTTTGAATGCTTCAAGGAATTTACAATTATGATGGAAAAACAAACTTGCGAAATATTAAGATTCTTACATCTAATCAAGGGGGGAATACACTTCAGAAATTTTTGTGAAGTATTGTAAAAAAATGACATTATCAAACGATACATAATTCCTCATAGTCTAGAGGGAAATTTAATTACATAACTCAATTAAATCTTTAATACATAACTCAATTACATTATTTAATTCTTTTAATTTGTTCATCAACCCAAACATGAACCAAGACTCATATACAAAATTATCTATTTCATAACTCTTTTAGCACTCACAAATAACTCTCCTAATGTTCACACAAGGAACATCTTACATACATGTGATGTCATATTTATGCAACCTTAATATCCACTAAGTAGAGATTTTAAATAAAAGAAAAATGAAAGATTGGGGAATAATAGGTTCATAATTTCTATAAAAGATTTAGGGTTGAGGTTCGAATATAGTCAAAGTGAATATTAGGTTTAGGGTTCAATTAGGGTAAGGGTTAGTATTAGTGTTAGGATTAGGGTTCAATTAAGGTTAGAGTATAATTAGAGTTGTTGTTCAATTAAATTTAGGGTTCAAGTAGTATTAGTGTTACAGTTACAATTAGTATTAAAGATAGGTTAGGTTTAGTATTAGGGATAGGTTAGGGTTTAGATTAGGGTTTAATTATGATTAGGGTTAGTATTAGGGTTATGTTAAGATTAGCGTTATTAGGATTAGGATTCAATTAGGTTTATAATAGGGTTAGGGTTAGTATTAAGGTTAAATTTCAATTATCTTTTAATTATAGGTTAATTAGGGTTAGGGTTCAATCAAGCTAAAAGTTCAATTAGAGTTACCTTTATGGTTTAGTTAGGGTTAGGGTTTAATCAAGGTTATAGCTTAATTAGGGTTAGCAGTGTGGTTTAATTAGGGTTACAATTAGTATTAGGGTTAGGGTACAATTAGGATTAGAGTTCAATTATGTTGAGGTTTAATAAGGGTTAAGGTGCAATTATAATTAAGGTTTAAATAGGGTTTAATTAAGGTTGAATTAGGATTAGTGATTAGAGTTAGGGTTAGTGTTTCAATTATAGTTAGGGTTTAATTAGGGTTATGGTTAGAGTTTAAGTAGGGTCAAGATTACAGTTATTAGGATTCAATTAGGTTTAGATTTAGGGTTTGATTAGGGTTAGGATTCAATAAGGATTTAGTTAAGGTTGGAGTTACAATTATGATATAATTAAGGTCAGGATACATTAACATTCAATTAGGGTTAGGCATCAATTAGAGTTTTGGTTAGGATTAGAGTTTAATTAGGGCTAGAATTAGGGTTAAGATTATGGTTCAATTAGATTTAGAATTACGAGTATAAATAGATTTATAGTTACAATTAGGGTTATAGTTAGAGATAGATTTAGAGTTACAATTAGAGTTAGGGTTAAAGATAGATTTAGAGTTAGGGTTTGAACTAATGTTAGTGTCAAGATTAAAATTAGAGTTAGTTTTATGGTTAGGGTTAGATATATAATTAAGGTTGGGATTAGGATTAAATTATGATAATGGTTCTTATAGTTCAATTCAGGTTAGGGTTTAACAAGGGTTTGGTTTATGGTTAGGGTTCAATTAAGGTTAGGATTAGGGTTACTAAAATTCAATTAGTGTTCAATTAGGATTAGAGTTGGGGTTAGCATTACAAAAAGGGTTATGATTAGGGTGATGGTTAGAGATAGGGTAAAGATTAGGGTTAGTGTTAGGGTTAGAGATAGAATTAGGTTTAAGGTTGAGGTTTTTGTTATGATTAGGTTTAGGGTTAGGGTTTTGGTTAGAGATAGAGTGAAGATTAGGGTTAGGTTACAATTTGAGATAGAATTAGGGTTGGGGTTAGGTTAGAGATAAGGCCAAGATTAGGGTTAAGGTTAGGGTTAGGGTTAGAGATAGAATTAGGATTAGGATTGAGGGTTTTGTGAGGGGAAAAATGTCTTTCAAAGTTAGGGCTAGAGTTCAAATAGAGTTAGGGTTATGGCACAATTAGGGTTAGGGTTCAAATACACTTAAGATAGTTTAATTAGGGTTAGGTTATGATGGAGCCAACATTAAATTAATTAGGGTTAGGGTTAGGATTGGGATTAGGGTTATGGTTAGAGATAGAATTAGGATTAGGGTTAGTATTAAGGTTAGGGTTAGGGTTAGAAATAGGGTTAGGATTAGGGTTCAAGTTCAAGTTAGCGATAAAAATAAAATTAGGATTAGGGTTGTGGTTTGTGTTCATATTAGGGTTAGGGGTAGGGTCAGTGTAAGGATTAGGGTTAGGGTTAGGTTTAAAGATAAAATTATAATTAGGATTATAATTAGGGTTAGAAATAGAATTAGGATTAGTGTTAGGTTTAGGGTTAGGGTTAGAGATAGAATTAGGATTAGGATTAGGGTTGGTGTTTATGTTAGGATTATGATTATGATTAGACTTAGGGTTAGGGTTAGGATTAGGGGTAGTGTTAGGGTTAGAGATATAATTAGGATTAGGGTTAGAAATAGAATTAGGATTAGGGTTTGGGTTAGTATTAATATTAGGGTTAGGATTAGGCATAAAGATAAAATTAGGATTAGGGTTGGGGTTAGCATTATAAATAGGGTTACGATTAGGGTGATGGTTAGAGATAAGGTAAAGAGTAGGATAAGTGTTAGGGTTAGAGATAGAATTAGGTTTAAAGTTGAGATTTTTGTTATGATTGGGTTTAGGTTTAGGGTTTTGGTTAGAGATAGAGTGAAGATTAGGGTTAGCTTACAATTCAAGATAGAACTAGCTTATCTATCTTAATATATTAATCTATATATTATACATCGAGAGATATCATTTTTGAGGCATAGTTTTACCATAAGCCTAAACCCTAACCCTAACCATAATCATAAACCTAAATGCTAAACCCTAATCCTAAATTGTTAACCCTAAATCTAATGCTAATCTTGACCATGATATAAACTTTAACCCTAATGCTAACCCTAACTGTGATATAAATCATAACCCTAAATTTTAACCCTAATTATATTAATTTATTCAATGTATAACACTAAATCTTAGCACTAAACCCTAACACTAACTATAACCCTAGTCATAAGTCTAAACCCTAACCCTCACCATAATCATAATCATAAACCAAATCCTAACCCTAATGCTAATCTTAACCTTAATCCTAACCTTGACCCTAACCCTAACCCAAACCATAGCCTTGACCAAATATAAATCCTTACCCTACCCCTAATTATAATTCCAATCCAAACCTTAATAGTAATTCCAACCCCACCCTTAACACTAACCAAAGCCTTATTCCTAACCTGGAACCTATTATAATTATAATCCAAACCCTAACCCTAACCATAATTCTACCCCTAACCCTAACATAATTATCACACTAACTATGACCATAAACCCAACCTTAACATTAAACCCTAACCCTAATCATAATAATAAATCTAAACCAAACCCTAACCCTAATGCTAACCCTAACCATGATATAAACCCCAATTTTAAATGCTAACTCTAATCATAACCCTAAATATATTAATTTATTCAATGTGTTACGCATGTTGTGACTGCTACTAGCAAATATATAACTTATATATAAAATACGTTGAGATGTCTAGAGGCGTTTAATTTTTTCATCAGTCAGCTTTAATAAAAATTCAACACCTCAATACATCTCGACGCATTTTATATATAAATTATATATTTGCTAGTTTACAATTCAAACAAAACTAAAAAATCATATTTATAGCTCTTATTAAGAGGATATTTAAAATGCCACCTCCGCATGCACCATAAACATATACTCTATGGTCGTAGAACATGTTCCAAGTCCCTTTGTTATATTTCCTTTAACTAATAATATTAATTTTCATTGAAGTTGTATTAATTTTCAGTTTCCTACATATGTTCACCCTATACTCTCATACCCGTATTTGATGCCATGAGGGCAAGGGTAGAGGATCAAGATAGAGATGAGAGGAGGCGAGGGGGTGAGCATAAATAGCCTTCCACATTTAGCTCACCTACTGAAACACGTGATTCCAATCTATTCACATGGAAAATGGAAGGCTCCGTTCTCTAGATAAAATCTAGTTTGAGAAAAAATCATTCACAAACAAAATGATAGATCTCAACTCCTTTGCATCCCTTTTACACTTACAAAAGCAAGAACACGGATTAGAGACTATTGCTGCTTAAAAGCCAAGGACCTAGGTATTGAATAGAAAGCAAACTCGTGATCTCTTCTTACTGGTGGCAATCAAAAGATTACTCAAATGGCACCTAAGACTTGAGAGCATTGTTCTAAATGGAGGTTAAGTCAACATTAAAATACCAAAGCATGGGAGGCCATACAGAAGAAGAGATCTAGATCTTATAATTTCTGAACTAAATTAAGTTTTCGTCAAAATTTATATCAGAATTGAATCTATTCCAGGCTAATATTGACACATTCCCTACATGATCACAACCTTTCAAATGTAGACAAGCTTTCAAGAGTTGCATACTTTGTATAGGTTCAACTTAATATATATTTTTTTATTTATTTAAATGTTCATGTTTTTAAATTTTTCTCTTCTAAGTTGTTTTTTAGTTTTATTTATTTATATTTTAAAAATTAAATATTATGATATTGTTATCAGGATTCAACCTTGTAGTTTTACAAGTCAAACTCATTGACCCATGTTTCATGAGTAGTGGACCATTCATTGTCATCAGAGAAGGGTTCTTGTGAACCACTACTCATGAAACATGGATCAATAAATTTGACTCGTAAAACTCCACAGTTAATCCTGATAGCAATATCACAATTTGACACACTAAGAAAAATACCTCCTACTTATCAATCAAATATTAGTTGTATATTTTATTTTAATAACCATCCCTTTACTGTCCCTAAAATCAAGGAATCTAAAAAGAATAAAAATGCAAATTGGCATCCCCAAAAAAAATTATTTAAAACAAAAACCCAAGACATGTCGAGGCAAATTGAAAGATAACTTCCAGTAAAGGCAAAAAGGGCAGAAATAATATTAAAAATAAAAATTAATTTCAAAATTGGACTCCGTGGCTACTCGAGCAAACTAGAACAGTAAATAAATTAAACTTTAAGTAGTACTTAAGAATCTACCTCATTCATAAAATGCAAACGCATTTCAATAATTTGGTATATGCCCATCAATCTAGTAAATCCCTTTTTTGTTCATAGAATAAGAGTCATCCTTTTGGGATTATTGTATTCACCCATGTTAAAACAACAAATTTGACATAACGCATGCCAATAAAACAAGAATTTAGCTTAAAGAATCACCAACTTTATTCATTTATATTGGTATGGATGTTGCCGAAAATTTGAAACTGGCTTTCCATACAGTTGTAACAGACATCAGAAAAGAGTGATTTCCACCATATTCAAAATGCTGGCCTGAAATGCAAAGCATTTTAATAATTCAATAAAAAAGTGAGAAACCTGTTGGTGACATTAAAAATGGTGAAAATCGTACCGGATGAAATTTTTATTTCAAATTAAAACAAAGCATGTAAATATCAAGAGATTTAATTGATGCAAATCCAGCAGGGCGAACCCGGTCCTTTCTAAACTACAGCGACATTAATGACTTCCCTTTGCTGCAGTTTTTGTCTGAGGCTTTGCTTTCACCTGTAAAAACCACACCAGACAGGTTCAATTTCGGAAAATAGAATTCCACTGATCTTGAATAATACATTATATTTATCTTTCGATGCCCAAAGCATTGTAACTCTATGCAGTTAATTATAAAGCAGCTCGCTCCATCTCAAAAACGAGATCACTCAGCAATGCTCTTGGAAACAAAATTGTGTCCAGCAGGCCAGCAAATACAGGCATGTCAAAAAATGAGAATCAAAATATTATAATCAGGGAACATTCCTAATGCACTATGTGCATGCAAGATGATGACTGTGAAAACAAGACCATACATCCATGAAAGCATTAAATTAAATGGTTGAATGAACACATTCAAAGTTCAAACATGTGAGTAGTTGCATGCATAAAGAGATATGGAAAGGATAAATTCAATAGAGACTTCATGTCAGAATCCTCTAAAGTCGGTATATCTGACCTTCCCGAGCCTAAATATCCAAAAGATGACAAACACCATGCACATTAACAAAATTATTTGGGAGGAGATTTGAAGTTTAGATGAAAATGAGATAGTTATAATGAAAATTAGAAGATTCTAGCTAGATTGAGAACCGTCACTGCTGAAATAATAATTTACTATATCACAACATAATAAGGAGTAAGAATTTAAGAAATAATAATGATGTGCATGGCCTCCCTTCACCTCGCCGTTCTATGGTTCTCTCTCCAAATGCTGACGGGCTATCCATGTCCTAGACTGTTGTAAGGAGGAAGAAAGGTCCTATATCTTCCCCAAACTCATGTCGAGTGATAGGGCAAGAGGCCAATCCGTTTTAGGCCTGGTATTGTCTAACCACCCTGGGGGTACCGGCTCTTTCACTTGCTTATTGTTCTTAGCAGTTTGGCTGCTGCTGTTCTTTTCTTTTGGTGGTTTTTACGTACAAGGGTTTGGTCCCTTTCAAAATCCCTGCTTACTTTAATCAAAAACATAATGAGTAAACCACAGATCAACCCCAATATATGAAATACAAGTACAGTACAGATTTTCAAAGAAAACCCGAGAAAACATGCTTCTACATTCTATGTTCCTGTCAACCTAACAGCCTGGTATAGGGCAACTGGATTTCCTCTTCAAAACAAAAGAAATTAGATTCAAAAGGAGTTAGAAAAGCAGGGCAGCTATGTAACACCTTACAGTAATAAAACAGAGCAATTTTGTGTAAGATTCAAAATGTTTAAATTCTAGGGATGCATTTCTTACATTTTTAGGCCTGTTTCCTATAGGGGATGTTTCAGGGATGTGGGCACAGATCAGATACGTCCCCCACCATCCCTGATCATCAAAAAAAGTAAAAAATGTTTCCAAAATACCTTATTTTCCAGGAACGGCAGGGGGCATCCTGAAGTCCCTCGACCACAAGGACCCCTACACCTCTTAACACCAACCCTAAACCTAAAATAGCCACACTAACAACTAAAACCAAACAACAAACTCATTTTGCCATTTTCCTTATTGTAAAGAAGAAAACAAAGAAAAAGAATAGTTGTGAGAAGAGAAGAGAACAGCAATGAAAAGAGAGAAAGAGAGCATCAAAACTACAGCATTAACTTAAAAGTTAAAAGCGATAAAATTATGAAAAGTGGCATATGCTTTGAAGGTCTATGTGGTTTCAAAGGCTTTAGTTTAGGCTTCGTGGCTGCAGCTCCACCCCTCAACCCTATTGAGAGCACCACCTCTTGACCCCACTTACAACTTCATCTAGTCAATCAAGACAAATAGGCTTATCTCTTGACAGTCGGAGAAGTTGGTAGCCATGCATAATGCCTTGTGATTTCATGATTGTTGCACACTGGAATGTTGATACTAAAGATGCCACACAAGTTGATGAGGAGGAAGCATAGAAGAGATTGGGATTCCATTGAATGAGGCAGTCCCTCATAGTGGTAGTAACTCAAATTCAAACTCCAATTTTGATATAATGTTGGCAGATAATGATTCAGGGCAGCAGCATATTTTCTATGCTTTTATTATTTTGTAGTTGACACTTGCATCCTTTAGGCATTTTGTTGTAATTTTTATGTAATATATATGCACTTGACAATGAAAGCAATTAAATTTTGTTAATTTGTTTGTCAATTATGATATAGAATTTCAACTCAACTCTAATGTTATGTATCAAGGCTCTATAATGTATATGATGAATGCATTATCAATGTTATCATATGAATATTGAAATTTCCTATGTTTTTCAATTTTCTCTATTTTTTTTAATACCTGTCCCCTGCCATCCCCTTAAAAATAGCCACCAAAAAATCTGTCCCAGAAAAGCATCCCCTGTTGTTCCTATCCTGAAAACTTGGTGTAACATAGGTTTTAATGCTTTATTCAGTTGTACAAACTCAAAGCACATGCATTACAGCACAGACCCAAATTAGTCTACCTTGTCTGCCATCTCATACAAAACAATCGATACAAAACATAATGGCAGATATTACTTTGCAGTTGCACCCACATTTTTCTTCAACAAGAGCTCTATCATAGTATAATGCTATTGTAATGTCCCCTTCTCAGCAGTGATCTAACAGTTGGCCATTAGTCTATTCTGGTGACCCGTAGACTACTCGGAAGCAGGAATTAGGGTTCCTATCTTCTAGGAGGATGTTTCAGCGTTTGTTGGAGTGTGCTTCTAGAATCTTGGTGTTTGGTCGGCAGCTTCTTTCTAGGTTTTCAGAGAGCTTCGCGATGGTATGTCTGGCATGATGATCCAAGTTACTTCCAAAATTTACTATTTTTAGTAAATTCTATTTCTGGCAGTGGTCTTGTTGGCCCTAGTGCTTTTGGCCTCCCTCGTCAGTTGGTTCAATTGGCAGAGTCGGAATCGGCGCCTGGATGCAGTTTCTGGAGAGACAAGTCATATTAATTAAAATAATGTTATTTTAATTAATTTCCCCCCTTGGTCGAACTTTATGACTTAAGTTGTTTTTAAAAGGGGTTTTTTATGGGTAGGCGTCTCATCAAAGATTTTAAGTGAAATATTCTATTTTTCTAAAGTCAGATTGGAGAAAAGAAAAGGGATGCCAACTTAAGGAGATATTTAATATTTAAATGATAAAGTCTTGCCTTGGAAAATGGGACGCCATCTTGAGGGTCAAAGGTCAACATGGGATTAGGGTTCTGGAGTGGAGCGCACCTTTTGGAAGGTTCTAGAGGGCTTGGCAAAAATTATAAAAAGGAGGTCTTGGCTCTTCATTCTTCATCTTGAGTTTATTGCAAAGTTATGCTGTCGGATTGGTGAGTGAATGCTTTGAGGGATGCATACCTCCTAGCTAGGCTTGACTTTTTGCTTGAAATACAGCAACTAGTTGAGAGATTGATTTCCATTGAGTTATTTGCTTTTGTATTTGAGTTTTCTGTGTTTTCAGTCACTTTCACAGTTGCTGTTTTGACTATGGCTGAACTGCATTTTTATTCATAAGTCTGAGAGTGATTTTTGCTTGCTTATGGGTACTTGAGAAATGTGCTTGGTTGGTTGAGGCGACCCCTTCCACCAATTTGCAGAATTTAATATGAAGTCTTTATTTTATTAAGCAAAATCGCCCCTTCTCTTGGGCCGTACCATCTCAGCTTTGCTTGGTTTTGTGTGCCAAATGAAAGGGAGTCTTTTGGGTCTGTTTTTATGCTTCCTACTTAGGCGCCTTCAGTATTAGACTACTTTGCATTTTACTTCGTAAGGTTTGGACCAGTTTTGAGGGAGTTGTGTTAATTTTGATGAATCTCTGTGTTGCTGATTTGATAAATATCAGTGCAGGTCTGCATAACCAAAATGGATATCTATAATATTGTAAGCTGAATAGTAGTACTTTCAGCACTTCTCCTATCTCTGATTTATTTCTTATAACTTCCCACGGTTGTGGAAGAGACTGGCATACTTCAATCTTAGATAGTTTCAATTCTTGTATCACCCACTGAAGAAGTGGAAGAGGCTGGCTTGCCGCCTATTTACTTTCTGCAATGCATCTTTACATTGTGCTGATCGGTTGAGCCGTCACCAAATCATGGATCCTCTGACCATATGCTCGCCCCTCCTCCCATCTCGGGTCTTAGGGCGCATTCTTGGTTAGAGTTATCAATTCTGCCAGTTTTCAATATTGCTAACGATCCCCTCCGAGTATGCTCTCACCTTGCCCGTACTGGGATCTGGGTTGATCAAAAAGTCAAGGGTTCCTTTCAAATGGTTTTGGTTTTCATAACGTTGACAGGTGATTTGAGCTGTGTCAAAAAAGAAAAAATTGTTTGGGATATTTCAGTGGTATCAGAGCTATGATTCTGCCAGCCTGTGGTCTAGTGAAGTCGGTTTCAGATGAGTGACAGAGCCCGCAAATACTACACCAGAAGTCAGGCGGGAAATCTGCCATATCAGTTTCCGCAAACACCAGAGGCAGATACTTTTTCTGAGGTACTCAGAGAAATAGGGCACACAGTTCACAGAGGTAAAGCAGTTGCAGAGATGGCAGAGATTAACCAACAGCCCACAGATGACAGAGATGACAAAATGGAGAAGAAGTTTGACGGGATGCTTGACATGCTGGGACGCCTACTTGCCAGAATGGATCAGCAAGCTGCAAACAATTCCCCCCTTACTCCAAACAACTCCAACGGTGAACACAGTGGAGTCAATGGGAACAATGGCAATGGGAGAGATAGAACCATTGGACAGCATGATGCCACGTCTAGAGGATCAGCCTCTAGGCCCCTTTTTCCCACATTCACTCAAAGAGAAGAACCCCAAGTTGAAGCTGCAATGAATTATGCCGATGACGCCAGACAGGCTTTCTTGGAGTATGACTCTTTCCCACTTGGTCTTAAGGAGCAGTGGTCTTTTGACCAATTCATGAATTAGAGGAACCGGAGAAATGGTGGAAGAAATGAATTCAGAGGTCCTATGGGTCCTAGAACGGATTACCAACAAGCTCTCGGGAAGGTGTCCTTGGCCCACTTCGATGGAAGTGATGCATGCACAGCTAGAGCTTGGGTGCAAAAACTGGATAATTACTTATCCTTGAGACCTATGGCAGAAGAAGACGCAATCAAATTCGCCACCCTACACTTGGAAGGTGTTGCCCATGAGTGGTGGTATCATGGTTTGGTCACCCTTGGCCACAACCTAATTAGAACTTATGGAGAGTTCACTGACAAGCTGATTGATAGATTTGACACTAAGGACCCTGAGGTGAAATTTAGGGAACTTGCTCAGTTGAAACAACATGGTTCCTTGGAATCATACATTGGGGATTTCCAAAGGCTTTCCGTGATGGTGCCCAACATCACCGAAAGAAGATTAGTGGTGCTGTTTTTAGAAGGTCTAATGGAGCCCTTGAAAGGATGGGTAAAGGCTTTTGACCCACCCAGTCTTGAAGAGTCTATTAAAAAGGCTAGAAACATGGAGCTGTCCGCACCAAGGCCCAAATTTCCATCCAAGCCTTTTCCTCATAGACAAGACAAAAGACATCCTCCAAATCAGCACAAGAAATTTCCTCCTCGATTAGATGATGATGCTAGAGAGAAGCTAAGGAAAGAAGGGAAGTGTTACACTTGCAAAGAACCTTGGACAAGGGGACACAGATGCTATGGTAGAGGCCATTCTAACCATATGGAGGCCTATTCTGATTATGGATCAGAATCTGATCAATTAGAACAGCAATCAGAAATTGCTGAAAGTGATGAAGAACATGAACCAGAAGAGGCGGAAGAACAGGGGGGTGAAGGCACCTTTGCCCAACTCTCAAGCTTCCAAAAGAACAAGTCCTTCAAGCTTCGTGGCTCGATTGGGAAGCATCGTGTGATTGCCTTAATTGATACTGGAGCAACACACAACTTCATTGATGAAGGTTTGGTTGCAAAGAAGAACCTCAAGATAGAGGAGTTCGAAGGTTTCAAAGTGATGGTTGTGGATGGGTTCCACATCACTTGCACTCACAAGGTTACTAACATGTCCTTACAGCTAGGTAACCATGAAGTCAAAGACGACTTCTATGTTGTGAATATTGGGGATACCGATGCCATTCTTGGCATTTAGTGGCTGCGATCTCTCAGAGAGATCTCCTTGAACCTGCAGACCATGGAGCTTAAGTTTCAATCTGGCAGGAAGAAAGTTGTACGAAGAGGAATGTCGAATGGAGGTCCCCGAATTGTCTCTTTCAAAAGGATGGAAAGGTTGATCCGACATGATGCAGTTGAGTGGGCCGTGGAATGTATGATTCTTCCAGCTAGCCCAATTGAAACAAAGATGGAATATCCGCCAGATATTCAATCCGTGCTTACAAAGAAAAGTAGAGTGTTTGCTGATTTACCACCAGGGCCACCTCCAGATAGAGGGTTTGAGCATGTCATTGAGCAGAAGGAAGGAGCTAAACCAGTAATCACAACACCATACCGTTATCCTAAGAAACAAAAGGATGAAATCGAGAAAAACATAAGGGAGCTTTTGGAGATGGGCTTCATTCGCCCAAGTAAAAGTCCCTTCGCCTCAGCAGTGGTTCTTGTGAAGAAGAAGGATGGCACCATCCGCATGTGTGTGGATTATCGTGCCTTGAACCAAAGCACCATCAAGAATCGGTACCCCATTCCCCGAATCGATGAACTCATTGATGAGCTGCACGGTGCTAAGTTTTTCTCCAAGATTGACTTAAGGTCAGGATACTATCAGATTCGAATGAGGGGATCCGATGTTGAGAAGATAGCATTCAGGTGCCACTATGGGCACTTCGAATTCCTAGTTAATGCTCCGACCACTTTCCAATCTTGCATGAACAGAACCTTCCAGAGGCAGTTGAGGAAGTTTGTGTTGGTATTCTTTGATGATATCCTCGTTTACAGTAAGACGTGGGAAGACCTCAAGCACTTGGAGGAAGTGCTTAGTATATTGGAGATAGAAAGCTTCTTCGCAAAAGAATCAAAGTGTGAGTTTGGTATGAGAGAGCTACTCTACTTGGGCCACATCATCAGTGCAGAGGGAGTCAGAGTTGATCCAGAAAAGATCAAGGCCATCGTGGAGTGGCCAACCCTGGAAACTCTAACACATTTGAGAGGATTCTTGGGTCTATGCGGATTTTATAGAAGGTTCATGAAGGGTTATTCACAAAGTGTTGCTCCTCTTACAGATCTAACCAAGAAAGGAGCATTCTTGTGGACAGAAAAGGCACAAGTTGTCTTTGATAAATTCAAGAGGATCATGAGCTCTTGTCCGGTTTTGGCCATATTGGATTTCTCCAAACCTTTTGAGCTGCAATGCGATGCTTCGGGAAAAGGAGTTGGTGCTGTTTTGATGCAAGAAAAGCACCCCATTGTGTTCGAAAGCAGAAAATTAAGAAGCATTGAGAGAACCTACTCAATCTATGACAAGGAAATGCTTGCAATCATGCATGCATTAGCCAAGTTCAGGCAGTACTTGGTGGGGAGTAAGTTTGTCGTCAAGACTGATCACAATAGCCTCAAACACTTCATGCATCAGAAGGACTTGAATGAAAGACAGTAGAAGTGGGTGAGTAAGCTACAGGCTTATGATTTCGACATTGAGTATGTCAAGGGTAAGAATAATGTGGTGGCAGATGCCTTGTCACGAAGGCCACATTTGAGCTCATTATGCGAAATCACAGCTGATTGGAGAGAGTTGTTGCTTGTTGATTATGCCAAAAATCAGTTTGCAACCAGAATTATTGAAGGTACTTGTCAGGATGAAAAGTACAAAGTGGTTGATGGGCTGATACATTACAAAGATAAGAGTCTTTTTGGTACCCGAATCTAAGCTCAAAAAAAAGGTTTTGCAAACTTTTCATGACATTCCACTTGCTGGTCACCAAGGTTATTTTAAGACTTACCGGCAGATCCGTGAAAGATTCACATGGAAGGGGTTGAAGAATGAGGTT
Organism: Sequoiadendron giganteum; assembly: GCA_007115665.2. Taxonomy (NCBI): domain Eukaryota; kingdom Viridiplantae; phylum Streptophyta; class Pinopsida; order Cupressales; family Cupressaceae; genus Sequoiadendron; species Sequoiadendron giganteum. The sequence goes on along the minus strand of CM021109.1, from coordinate 354,822,247 downwards.
TTGAACTACATCAAGGAATGCCATACTTGCCAAATGAACAAGAATGAGCACACATACCCCGCCGGACTGTTGCAGCCCCTACCCATTCCCAATCAAAAATGGGAAAGCATCTCTATGGACTTCATCACGGGGTTACCTAAGACACAAGGGAAGGATTGCATCTTCGTGGTAGTAGACAGATTAACAAAGTTTGCTCATTTCTTCACTATCACCAGTTCATTTACAGCAGCTCAAGTGGCTGAGTTGTTCTTTCATGAGGTGTTCAAGTTGCACGGTTTGCCAAAGAACATTGTGAGTGATAGGGACAGCAAGTTCCTAAGCACTTTTTGGCAGGAAATTTTCCGGATGAGTGGTACGGTACTTACTCCAAGTACTAGCTATCACCCCCAAACCGATGGCCAAACAGAAATTGTGAACAAATGGTTAGAGGGTTATCTCCGGAACTATGTTTCAGAACAGCAAAAGGCTTGGGTCAGATGGCTTCATTTGGGGGAATACTGCTACAAATCATCCTATCACATGTCCATTAGGATGTCTCCATTCAAAGCCCTCTATGGTTATGAGGCTATCAGCTTTGCAGATTTGGTGTTTGGGGATAGCAAGGCGCCACAAGCCAAAGATATGTTGCAGCAAAGTCAGGCTATTCTGAAATCCTTGAAGAACAACATTCAGATTGCACAGAATCAGCAGAAATTGTACGTTGATCAGCGGCGTGTTGAGCGCTCCTTCGAGGTGGGGGACATGGTTTACCTTTGCCTTCAGCCTTACAAACAGTCTACTCTCAAGAAGAGCGGGGCTAAGAAGCTCAAACCCCGTTTCTATCGGCCTTTCAGAGTTATCAGAAGGGTAGGTGCAATAGCCTATGAGTTGGAATTACCGCCTAGCAGTAAAGTACACAATGTCTTCCATGTGTCTCGCCTCAAAAAGGCATTAGGGCATACCATTGTTGTTTCATCTGATCTTCCTCCACTGGATAAGGAAGGGTTGTTGGTGCTAGTTCCTGAAGAAATCATCAATTTCTGGGAACGCTCTTTGAGGAGGAGGACAATCAAAGAATATTTGGTGAAATGGAAGAATTTGCCATTGGAGGATGCCACTTGGGAGAATGAGGAGATCTTGCAGCATCCTGGTTTACAGTTGCTTGTGGGCAAGCAATTTTGGGAAGGGCGGACTGTAATGTCCCCTTCTCAGTAGTGATCTAACAGTTGGCCGTTAGTCTATTCTGGTGACCCGTAGACTATTCGGAAGCAGGAATTAGGGTTCCTATCTTCTAGGAGGATGTTTCAGCGTTTGTTGGAGTGTGCTTCTGGAATCTTGGTGTTTGGTCGGCAACTTCTTTCTAGGTTTTCAAAGAGCTTCGTGATGGTATGTCTGGCATGATGATCCGAGTTACTTCCAGAATTTACTATTTTTAGTAAATTCTATTTTTGGCAGTGGTCTTGTTGGCCCCAGTGCTTTTGGCCTCCCTCGTCAGTTGGTTTAGTTGGCAGAGTCGGAATCGACGCCTGGATGCAGTTTCTGGAGAGACAAGTCATATTAATTAAAATAATGTTATTTTAATTAATTTCCCCCCTTGGTCGAACTTTATGACTTAAGTTGTTTTTAAAAGGGGTTTTTTATGGGTAGGCGTCTCATCAAAGATTTTAAGTGAAATATTCTATTTTTCTAAAGTCAGATTGGAGAAAAGAAAAGGGACGCCAACTTAAGGAGATATTTAATATTTAAATGATAAAGTCTTGCCTTGGAAAATGGGACGCCATCTTGAGGGTCAAAGGTCAACATGGGATTAGGGTTCTGGAGTGGAGCGCACCTTTTGGAAGGTTCTAGAGGGCTTGGCAAAAATTATAGAAAAGAGGTCTTGGCTCTTCATTCTTCATCTTGAGTTTATTGCAAAGTTATGCTGCCGGATTGGTGAGTGAATGCTTCGAGGGATGCATACCTTCTAGCTAGGCTTGACTTCTTGCTTGAAATACAGCAACTAGTTGAGAGATTGATTTCCATTGAGTTATTTGCTTTTGTATTTGAGTTTTCTGTGTTTTCAGTCACTTTCACAGTTGCTGTTTTGACTGTGGCTGAACTGCATTTTTATTCATAAGTCTGAGAGTGATTTTTGCTTGCTTATGGGTACTTGAGAAATGTGCTTGGTTGGTTGAGGTGACCCCTTCCACCAATTTGCAGAATTTAATATGGAGTCTTTATTTTATTAAGCAAAATCACCCCTTCTCTTGGGCCGTACCATCTCAGCTTTGCGTGGTTTTGCGTGCCAAATGAAAGGGAGTCTTTTGGGTCTGTTTTTATGCTTCCTACTTAGGCGCCTTCAGTATTAGACTACTTTGCATTTTACTTCATAAGGTTTGGACCAGTTTTGAGGGAGTTGTGTTAATTTTGATGAATCTCTGTGTTGCTGATTTGATAAATATCAATGCAGGTCTGCATAACCAGAATGGATATTTATAATATTGTAAGCTGAATAGTAGTACTTTCAGCACTTCTCCTATCTCTGATTTATTTTTTATAACTTCCCACGGTTGTGGAAGAGACTGGCATACTTCAGTCTTATAGATAGTTTCAATTCTTGTATCACCCATTGAAGAAGTGGAAGAGGCTGGCTTGCCGCCTATTTACTTTCTACAATGCATCTTTACATTGTGCTGATTGGCTGAGCCGTCACCAAATCATGGATCCTTTGACCATATGCTCGCCCCTCCTCCCATCTCGGGTCTTAGGGCGCATTCTTGGTTAGAGTTATCAATTCTGCCAGTTTTCAATATTGCTAACGATCCCCTCTGAGTATGCTCTCACCTGGCCCGTACTGGGATCTGGGTTGATCAGAAAGTCAAGGGTTCCTTTCAGCTGGTTTTGGTTTTCATAACGTTGACGGGTGATTTGAGCTATGTCAAAAAAGAAAAAATTGCTTGGGATAATTCAGCTATATCCGTTATAATCTCCTGAATATAGCAAGCAGAGTTTCCAAACACATAATGTCCTAAAACTTAAAAAGAAAAAAGTTAAAGCAGTCAGAATTGCTAATTGTAAGCTTTGGTGTTATTGAATCCCGAAGAAAATTTGGAATAACAAAGGTAACAGAGGAAAAATGCTGCTCTAGAAACAAATGAAGTTTAAAAGCCATAACATAACTATTACTTATATAAGCAATTGTTGCACACTTGAAGTGTGAATCCAAAATCTTCCAATATTGGCTCATAGTATAATACCTTAAGGTAAGAAAGTTTCAAGGTTCCATACAACAATCCCATGGAGAATGCAGATACCCGTGCCACCTGCAGTTGACAACAGATTAAAGAACTCATATATAATTTGTCTCAGAAGCATCAATGTCCATTCTTTTCATGAAAATCGGTTGAGTCTATACCTACAAAAAGCAAACCTTTTCAAATATGTAAATACAAGATCATGCTAAACAAAGTTAAAAAACATTTCACACCACTTTGCAGTGGTGAATACTGCAATAGGTGAAACATCTATCCTAGTTTTGGAAGTAAATCTCTGAACAGTAAGCCATGTCCCTCGCTATATTATTGTACAACTGTATTTTGCAGAATTTTCTAATAACAAAATATTTGGCAAAACTTGTGCAACTATGCTACTACTGATGTGCCCAAGAAGAGTGTGATAACAATAGACAACATATATAACAAATAAAGCATCCTTCTTTAAAAGGGATAGAAAAAGTGGAGGTGTTAACAATACGACAAAAGCTCTCTCCACATCGTCATTCAGATCTATAACAAGACCAGTCATAAGAAATTTCATGTTTCTTTCCATTTGATGAAAACTTCAGCCGTTGATCACATTTTACTTCTTCCAATGGACCAAATCTCTTTTATAATTTCGTTATTAACAGAATTGCTAGAATATTTCAAACACTGTGCAGAGACGCAGAAGAAAAAGCCTGTTAAGAGCTAATGTATGCTCAACAGCTTAACTGCATTCAGTAGTTAAAATGAGTTTTCCTGTAATGTCACAAAAGGTCAAAAAGAGACTGGAATGACAGCAATTCAGGAGCAATATGATGTTACTAAACTCTAGTTTCTATTCATAATGTTCCACAATGAAAACTCTGCTAAAGGCTTCCAGTCTTGGCAAGTAGGCCACTGGACTTACTTGGTGACTACTAATATCTATTTTACATGGGCATATGGGCAAGGGGAAGGGGAGAATTATTAATATCTATGTTACACATGTACACATTCCTCTCCCTGCACCCTTAAACCCTGGTCACTGTACCCTAAGGCATTTCTGGGACATGGATGATCCTCTCCTGCCTCTAAAATTTTTGGGGACACATCCCTGAAATGACCATTTGGAGGCCCTGCATCTTGGGTATGTCTATGACGTCCCTTGACTATCCCAAAGACATCCAAATAACCCCAATTTTTTTGGGAAAAGAAAACTATGAATATTTTTTGAAAACAGTCTTACAAACTCGCCCACCAGCCACAGATTCATCCACTTGGCTGAGGCTTATCTCTGGACAAGCAGAAAAGTTAGAAGCAATTCATAGTGCCTCGCAACTCTTCAGTATCAACAGATTCCAGCTACAAATTGGGATGTTAATCCTAAAGATGCTAGACAGATCGATGAGGAGGAGGTGCAATAGAGGTTAGTCGGCGTCTCCTTGGATGAGTCACAATTTGATATAAGGAGTGACTCAGAGTCAGAAGCCAATTTTAATATTTATAACCTGGATAAGGCACAGCTGTAGGAGATCTAGTTGTTGACAGTAGTATATTTTTACATCTATCATATCACTTCTATGCCTATTGTTGGACATTTTGTCAATTTGTAGCCTTTCAGCTTTTTTCACAATGAAGTTTTTTTTTGGCTGATATACTTGAATCAATGAGCATTGAATAATGAATCTCAATGTTGATTCATTATGTGAAAGTCCATAATTGAATTTGATGTCATGTACAGCTAAACTTGGAAAATTTTGAATTTCAACACACACATATATGCTGCCGTCTCCCAAAACAGCATCCCGAACTGCCACCCCCAAAATGCACCCCTGTCCCCTGCCATCCCCATCCCAAAAAAGTTGTTGAACATAGAATCAAGTCATTTATCTTCGTTCAATTTTATCAGAGCCCTCAATGTTAAAAGTGCTCAAATGGGCTTAAAGAAGGACTAATTTTAGTTTATTTGCCAGACCGCTCAATTCACTCATGAGAAGAACACTAATATTGATTCTGGAAGTTATCCCTATATTTTAAGGCCTCTAACAAATGGCCTTGACTTTTGTCATATGCAGATGAAGATACTGATCTAGAGTAAATTAAGATGGCAACTTTGAAAATTTAGACTTACCCTTATTGCAATAGCCTTTATGTGATACCCCCTTTTTTTCTCATCCTATTTGCTAAACCTTCAAAAGAAAGTTTGGACTTCTAGTTCCTCAAAATTTCAGTTTTCTCAGTGATTTTGTTGTGCAGTTTTCATTTCGGAAAATTTGAAGGGCAAAAACTTTTGTATATGGTCTCCTTTTTGGGTCCAATTTTTTTTGAAAGTGCATATTTTTTTACGTAATTTGCAATGGTTCATTCTGTTTCTTTTTATCTTCTAACATAATTGTATTTTTAACGTGTTCATTTTTTAACATCTATCATGCACTTCTTGATTTGTAAACACACTGAGGCTTCTTCATGTTTTCCCTCCTACTGTATCTCAATGATGGAAGTTGTCCTTTGGGGGGTCATGTTGAGTCCTCCTTCCTTCACTTTTTATATTTTCTTTGCATGTTTTTCTCTCTTTTGGAGAGGAGTTTTTCCAACAGATTTTTCTCCTTACTCCATTTGTGAGAGATGTTAGTTTTAGGATCAGAAATGAATAAGCAGAAAACACAGAATAATGAACATCACAGTGAACAAAGAACACGGAGTTTATCCTGGGAAATCCCTCCTTCTCGAGGTAGAAAAACCCAGCCAAAATATCTCTCTTATATATTGAAAAATTGAGCAGCAATAAGCTTTACAATATGGCCAATCACAAGGCCGATATGATGTAATGACAATGGCACCACACTTGATGCAAATACACAGCCAATGATGAATATCGAACTTCTTCTCAAGTTGATCTCTTTGAACAATATATCGATCTGCTATACATATGAATCGAACTCCTGCTGATATGCAAACACACTTGAATAATAATATCTGAATGAATGAGGGAGAGAGAGCAGCACCTATATATACAATATGAAATGTCTTCTCCCAAGCAATGCGTCTCTACACAAGAGGTCGGCCTCTTCATGAAATGGTGTGACTCTTTCTCCAAGATAAGTCGGCCTCTTTACCAAAAGAAATGTATCTCTTGAATGTTGGCGATCATACTCTTTATGTCAGCTTCATTAGATAAAAATATGATTTGTTATTTTAGTGAAGCACCTCTTCACAAAGTCGTCTCCAATAAATGAATAGCCAACGGCTATATTTAATTTATTGCTTATGATGACAACTTGCTTTCAAAAGATATAGGAGAAGGATGGAGGAGGTATGTCTCAATTGCTTTAATTCAAATTTGGAATCTAACTTTTCCTTCGTTACTGGTTAAAGGCAAATGATTCTTATCTCAGCTTATAAATGTTTTGAGCATGCCCTAATACTATGAATGTGGTAGTTGCTAGGATGGAATGATCATATGCAAACCTAGTAGTTCATGTTACCTTATTATGGATACAATTTTCATTCTTATGAACGCAACCATGGAAGCTTTTGTTTAGTCATTGTATTTGTGCACTCGTGCAATAATTTTCATTGGTTGGTGAAACAATATATTTGGTATTCATTGCATGTTAGGTCATGTTGTTACAACAAGTGCCCATCACGGAATCACACAAAGTGATGTTGTCATGGAGTCTCTCAACATGACGTCCACCATGGCTACTCCCATGTGTGGATAAACACAAATACAAAGGATTCATCACGAAGTCTCTCAATGTGATGTTGTCATGGAGTCTCTCAACATGACATCCACCATGGCTACTCCCAGAAGGTGGAAAGAACCACATCTTCGTCTCAAAGATGGACAAGGGCTTTCACCTCAAATTTCTCCGTCTCAGAGAAAAATGCATTAACAAGGTCTTTCACCTCATACTTCTCCGTCACATAGAAATATACACTAACAAGGGCATTCACCTCATACTTCTCCATCACAGAGAAATATACACTAACAAGGGCTTTCACCTCATACTTCTCCATCATAGAGAAATATACACTACAAGGGCTTTCACCTCATACTTCTCTGTCACAGAGAAATATACGTTACAACAAATCTTCAAGATGATGTGACTCCCTCTGAAGCTCCAAGTACTTGCATCAACCTCCTGACCTCCTCGTCTAAGGTTGCCTCTATTGGTTTGTCAGACTCCCTCTGAACATTATTTCCTCCTCTTCGAAGAAACTGATTGCAATGACAATCTGTATGAGTACTTCCTCTTCGAGAGATGTCTCTAGCCACCAACTCAATCCCAAGGCAGCAAGTTTTGTGCTGCACATGGCCTAAAGCGCCAATTCACCACACCTTACACCCCTCAGTAGAATGGTGTAGTCGAGCGTCGCAATCGCACCATTACTGAAATGGCACGTTCTATGTTGGAGCATAGACATGTTCCTAATAAGTTCTAGGTTGAAGCAGTGTATACTACTGTGTATCTTCTGCATAGATCTCCTACTCATGATGTGAAGAAGATGACTCTTGAAGAAGCCTGGTCTAGACGTAAGCCGAATATTAGTCACCTGAAGGTTTTTGGCTCCACCGCTCATGTTTGAATTCCTGATGCTCAACGCACTAAATTAGATTCCAAGAGCCAGAAACTCATGTTTACATGTTATAGTGAGAACCATAAGGCATACAGACTGATAGATGCAGACACTGATCGTCTAATCTTCAGTCATGGTTGATGAGAATTGTGAGATTTTCTATCGGTCTTCTCCTATTTGTTCTAAGGTTTAGCCTCAGAAAAATTCTGATTTGGGTGTTTATCTTCAACTTGGTCCACTTTATGGGAGGGATTCCATAGAGGTGCAAGGACCTCAACAGCCACTTCCACCACCGGCCCCTATTCAGCAAAATCTGGATGTTCTTCCAGATATGTCAATTCCAGCTGATCCAATAGAGGTTGTTCCTTCTGATTCCGATATTGGTTCATCTACTCTTCGGCCTAAATGGTGGGCTTCGACAATTGGTTCTCTTCATGATGATGAGGTACTAGAGGGTAGATCTACTTGGAATAAGAGCAAACAGCAGAATACAGTGAACTTTTCTCTTATGGCCAACCTTCATAGCATTTTGGAGCCTCAAACATACACAGAGGCTAAAGGAACACCTGAGTGGGAACAGGCTATGACAGCTGAACATCATAGTCTCATGTAGAATCACACTTGGGAGCTCTCAGATCATCCGCATCGGAAGAAACCCATAGGCTGCAAATGGGTTTATAAGGTTAAGTATAAGGCTGATGGAACCCTTGATAAATACAAGGCTAGGTTGGTAGCCAAAGGGTTTTCACCACAAGAGAGCATTGACTATGAGGAGACTTTTGCTCCTACAACCAAGATGAGTACCCTTCGGCTTGTCCTCTCGATAGCTACTCAGTTTAGATGGAAATCCCATCAAATGGACGTAAAGAGTGCCTTCCTCAATGGTAATTTGCAAGAAGAAGTTTACATGACGCAACCTCCTAGCTTCAAGGTTGCTGGTAAAGAACGCCAGGTATGCAAACTGGTGAAAGCACTCTACGGCCTTAAGCAGGCACCACGGGCTTGGTACATGAAGATTGATCAGTACCTTATTGATCATGGCCTTCAATGAAGTCCTTCTGACTCTAATCTATATGTCAATTGGACTAGTGATGATATCTTGTTCCTAGTTGTCTATGTTGATGACTTAATCATTACTGGAAGTTCAGATCATCTGGTTGAGGAGATCAAACATAATCTCAATCAATCATTTGACATGACAGATTTGGGACTCCTCCATTATTGCCTTAGTATAGAGGTTTGGTAGTCTACTAGCAGTACCTTCATTTCACAGTCGAAGTATGCCAAGAGCTTTTTGGACAAGTTCCGAATGATAGATTGCAAACCAGCATCTACACCTATGGAGAGAGGGATGAAGTTATCAGCTTAGTTGGATTCACCCATGCAAAACCAATCAAAATTTAGGCAACTTGTGGGCAGCCTCATCTATATCGCTGCCACTAGACCTGACCTTAGCTTTGCAGTGAGCTACATCTCTCGCTTCATGTCAGCCCCTAAAGCTGATCATTGGGTTGCAGCAAAGCATGTGTTGAGATATGTGAAAGGCACTTCTAACCTTGGCATTTTATATGGGAGGTGCAAAGATCCAAAGGTGATTGGTTATACAAACTCAGATTGGGCAGGTTCTGTTGATGACAGAAAGTCTACTTAAGGGTATGTATTCAGTTTGGGTACAGGTGCAGTTACATGGACCACCAAGAAGTAGCAGGCAATGGCTCTCTCCTCGACCGAAGCAGAATATTGAGGAGCTGTTAAAGTAGCTTGTGAGGCAGTTTGGCTTCGAAGGATGCTCTCGGACATGCAAATGTCTCAAGCAGGACCTTCCCCCTTATATTGCAACAATCAAGGGGTGCTAAAACTCGCCAAGAATCCAGTCTTCCATGAACGGACAAAGCATGTTGATCTTCATTGTCACTTCATTCGCCAGCTTGTCGAAAACGGATCCATAGCATTGTAGTATGTTCCGACAGAGGATCAGACTGCTAATATTCTCACCAAGTCTTTGAGCCCAAATAAGTTTGTTAGATTTAGGGGGCATCTTGGTGTAGTTGATAGATTAAGCATTAAGGGAGGGTATTAGAACTAGACTTAGTTGCTATTTTAATGCTTTTGTTTCTTTCATTTAAGTATAATCACATCTCTGTGATTATTCTATTTCTTTTTGTTAAGTCTATAATCACGTCTTCGTGATTATTGGATCTCCAACATTGATTCTATTTAGTTACTTTTTCATGTGAATAGATTGATTTGATTATTCTGAAATCCAATTGTTCTGCATTTGTATTAAAGAATGCCCTAGAAGAAAACCTATTTTATTTCACTAGACAATGAAGATGCAATCAACTATTCTTTGAAAATGCAGCAAATCAAAGGATTCTCTTCCCAAATGTTGATCTAACAAGTTAGTACAACTAGCAGTATGTGTTTTTCCATCCACAACGGTGGCCTCTGTTGCAACTTTTGGACCACTCCTTGGGCACTTCTAAAGCATAAATTTTGTTGTGCTTCGAGTGCTTCCTTTATGATGTGATGTTTTGGTCACATACTTATTGTAGTTCTGTTTTAGAATGGCCCTTGCAAGTTGTTTGGTTGAACTAAAATGTTCAATCAAACAATTTGATAAATTTCTGTTAGAAATATCTGCAATTTCTTCTACTCCTGGTTTCCAAATTAATCTGTAGTTTGTTTGTTCAAAAAAGCCGCTGAAATCAACTTTTAATCAATTTGCCAAACTGTAATTGTTTCTCCTTGGACATTTGGAATTGAAGTGTTTTAGTTCTACCTTTCTTGATTACTTATTATTTTTACTTTATAATTGTTTAATAGGTTTTATCATCACATAGGGAGTGTCCCTCAGAGGATTTGGGTGATGTCCCCGATGTCCCAGATGTCTCAAGGACTTCAAGGGGATGCCCCCTTCTTTCAGTACTGGGCAGTCCGCTCCATTTGGTGCATAGAAAAAATTTAAAACATTTTTAGAAAAAAAAAATACTAAAAAACCCTATAAACTAAAAGTGGGAAAATGGGCGGGGCGGTGGGCCTAGCTCGCTTGGCTAAAGCATTCTGTTTCAGGCAAGAGGTCACGAGGTCTAGTCTCCCCACCATACCCGTGGTACCGGAGGGTGTGTCACGCCAGCGTCACCGGTCACGTGAAAAAAGTTTACCAAGCGCACTGCGTTTATAGGGGGCGGCTATCCAACCAATTCCTGCAGTCTAAAAAAAAAAAAGTGGGAATATGGGCATGCAGATTGAATCAACATTAACACAGCTGACTCCCAAAAAAAGAAGTATTCCATAGGGTGCTCCCCAAGGGGGTCTGGATGATGTTCCCAATGTCCCAAGGACTGGTGGATTGGAAGGGGCATCCCCTTTTTCCCGTACTGAGCAGCCTGCTCCATTTGATGCATAAAAAAAATTTAAAATGCTAAAAACCCCTATGAAGTATAAACTAAAGGTGAACGATTCTCATTGCAAATATTGCACAATGTAATAAAATTTCAGCTGCTTTCAGTTTTTTTACATTATTTTAATAACCACCCCCCCGCTGTCCCAAAAATTTGGAAAGTACTTTGCGATCCCAGAAACTAGGAGAAACACCATAAAAAAGTGACATTACAAAACCTTTTTGTTGTTCACTGTTTATAAAAAGGATGCAGTTGTACAATTGAAGCCCTCCACAGTCCTATTCTCACATATCTTAACGTGGAGCTATAAGGGAAAAAAATCAACAGGTACAATTTGGTTGAAAACCAAGGTCACCAATGGTTTTCTCATGTCTAAGCGACAAGACAGCACAGAAAGAGAAAGACCTACTGGGATAAAAGATTTGAGCAGAAACTCAAGTTAAGACAGCAGATCTATAGCCAAAGTTAGATGAAGTCTACTATACTTTTTAACCATTAGTTAAAGTGACCAATGCGAGTTTAGCAATAAAATGACTAAACCATAGATGAAAAACTTGCTTGTGAGTTACTCACACAATAACTCAGCCACAAGTTTATCTCAAAACTCATCAACAACTTGGCAAAAACTCCCAAATTTGGAATGAAACTCACCTGCACTTGGATAATACTGTCCAGCCCAAAAAAGTTATCATTTTCATCATTTATGACTGCTTTTTTTAGCAGCAGGGTTGGAGCAGTGGCATTTCAGTTAGGCATTTGGGAACAGCAAATCAGCTCATATCAGCTCCGATTCAGGTCTTATTCAGCAGCAATTCAAAATTATATAATTCCTATTTCTTGTTTTTGTGCCTTCATTGAAACATTTTAAATGTTTTGTGCTAGACTGCTAGGGTTTTTTTTATTTGCTGTTAAGGTTTAGTAACTATTTTTATTTACTGCTAGGGTTTTATTTGATTTCTTTTCTGTTTTTTATGTTTTCCTAGGGCTAATTTCCATTTTCCAAAAAGAAAATGGCATCAGAAAATATGAGAGGTGGCAACAAGCCTAGAGATCGTACTTGGAAACATGGGACACTATGTATAGCATATGGAATGGCGATCTGCTACTACTATGGGACAGATATGAAAGGAAACATAAAACACCTCAAATATCACCTTGCATGGATCAGTGACTGAGATGTAGTGCCATGTACACAAGCAACTCAAAAAGTTGAGAATGAAGTGAAAGGTTGGCTTGCATCTTGTGATCAAAAGAAAGCAGAGTAGCAAAGGTTACTTCTATTGCTATGCCCTTAATCCTATAGTGTGTATAGGATTATGAGTAGTCATCTTGTAGCTACCTTAACTCTTAATTAAGTTATATGATCATTATTACAATATTCTTTAGTTAGTCAAATCGTCTTAAGTGTTATACTTAGGTATCTAAGTCGGTTTGGGTGGCATCTAAGGCATAAGTAGGGTTTATATAGGAGCCAACAATTAGTTTATCATCGTCATATTGTGAATTGTGTTCTTCCTAGAGACTTTTGGAGGCTTACCCCCTCAAACTGACTTATTATTCTTAACTATTGTCAATTATTTGCAGCATATTTTCTATTATATTATTTTCTTGTGCAAATTATTTCATTACATCTATAGGGTCAAACTAAGTCACCGCATTCGAATTCAAATTCGAGTTCGGCAACATTCAAATTCGGATGAAATTTGGCAAGAAAAAAATTTGAAAATTAAAAAATTCAAATTAAATTCGCCTTAAGTAAAAAAAAAATATATTTTTAAAAATATAATTAATATATTCACAAAATAATAAAATATTAAATACTAAATATTAATAAATAAACTGTAAATGTATAATTTACCATAAACTGTAAAAATTAATAAGTAAATAAAATATTAAATACTAAATAAAATAATAAAATATTAAACACTAAATAAAATAATAAAATATTAATAAATAATAAGTAAACTTAATACTAAATAGTAAATAATAAATGCCATAAAAAATGAACACTAAAATAAAATAAAAAAGCGGCAGATTATAATACACGGTTTATAATAAACATTAGATATGGTCTATACGAAGTTGCAACAGCAGGTGAGACACAGTGGTGGCTTCCAAGAGGACGAAGCTGCAGCGACGACTTCCAAACAGAAGTGAGAACACAGAGAGAGACGCCGAGAGAAGAATCGCAGTTCTCAAACATCGACGCCATTTTTAAAAAAAACCCTAAAAAATGCTTAATAAGATTTTTAATAAATAAAAATTGACCATACGAATTTATGAATTGTTTAGTTTTCTGGATTGAAACTGTGTGCATTTTTGTGAATCAACGTTTCGGATCAAACTCCATGATCCATCCTCAGGATAATGCATGCAACTAGAGAGAAGAGAAAAAATAGGATGAGATAGCAGACTTAGAAGGTTAAATAGGTGAGGGGAATGAGAGGGTTAGAAGACAAAAATAGACCCAAGACATAAATACCTAAATAATAAAATAAGAACTAATTCAAATAATAAAGTAAGAAGAGAGGCCCCCAAAAAAAAATGAGGAAAACATAAAGTAAGACAAAAAAAGAAGAGAAGATTAAAAAGTTTGAATAAAGTCCAAAAAAAAAATGAGTGGAAAGAACTAATGAGGAGAAGAACACAAAAGAGAAAAAAAGAAAAAATAAGAAACCAAGTATTAATAATTTGAAACAAAGACCAAAAGATAAAAAATAAAGAAGGGTGAAGAGAAGCAACGAAAATACAAAGAAAAAATAGAGACAAGGAAGAAGCAAAAGGAACACCAATTGCGACAAAAAATAACTAAAAAGACAAAGAAGAAAAATAAAGAACAAGACAATAAAAATAAGGTAAAAAAGAACATTAATTAAACAACAAGACCATAAAAATAAGACAAATAAGAAAAATAAATAAGTAAAAGGAAAATTAACAAAAGGAAAGCAAAGTTAAGGACCAAACGAAAAGAGATAATCAGAAAAAGAAACCAAAATAAACTAAATAGATAAAGAATAAGAATAATAAATAATAAAATAAAATTATTGAAACAAATGAATTCAAAAAAATAAAAACTTATGAAACAAACGAATTCTATAATACAATAAAAAGTTAAAAACTAATGAAATAAAAGAAGCAAAAACTATGGAAGACAAACAAAAAAGAGGGGACCAACTAGCAAGAGGAACAAGAAGGAGACAAAGAGGAGAGATGCCGAAAAAGGGCAAAATAAGACAAGACAATAAATAAGGCGCATCAATTAAACAAGAAGACCATAAAAAAAAAGAGAAGTAAAAAAAATTAAAAAAAGACACAGAAAAAAATTAAAGAAGTAAAAGGAAAAAACAAGCAAAACAAAAGCACAAACGGAAAAAATAAAATAAAATAATAATAAGAAAAAGAAGCCCAAAAGAAACTAAATAGATGAAGAAGAGAAATCATAAAATAAAACTGTTGAGACAAAAGAGTTCTAATAAAACTATTGAAACAAATTAACTCTAATGGAATAAAACGATTGAAACAAAAGAAGTCAAAACTAATGAAGACAAACTAAAGAGAGAGGACCAACTAGGTAGAGGAACACGTAGGGGACCAAGGGGGGAGGTACCGAAAAAGGGGGCTAAGGAGGGGAGGAAATACCAGAGCTACCAAGAGGGGGGTCAACTAGGTTATTCAAAAGGGGCTTCCAAGAGAAGCTTAAATTCCAGCCCCCATCTCGGTTGAGGTTGGAGGGGTGGTTATTGATTTCAATGGCCTCAAGGAGCTTTCTCTTGAAGTAGCTATCTTCTTTAGCATGGATTTTGGTGTCTTCTAAAGCGATATGATGCTTGGTCTTGGAAGAGTGCTCGGCTAGCGCAGATTTCGCTACCCGCTCATGTCTAATGTCAACCCCATGCTCTTTGATCCTCACGGAGATTGAGTGACCGGTTTCTTCAATATAAGGGATGCCACAAGAACAAGAAATTTTGTAGACACCCAAGTTGAGGAAGGAGTTGAGAGGATCCTTGGGGGAAGGAATACGATTTTTTAAAATGGAAAGGGGCTTGAAAGTGCAAACTAAGCCCTTTTTTAGGAGAATCTTTGCTATTTTGTTGGAGATTCATTCAACATAAGGAAGGGTAGCAACGGGAAGAGAAGGGGTAGGAGAGGGCTTAGGTTGGAGAGACAACCTAGATTTGGCCTGGTTGATAGCACCATTGATTTGCTTCCTTTTATACCCATTTAGAGATAAAACATGGGTAAAGTGGTTTAGCTCTTGGTCAATGTGTTCATCATCACAAATAGTGAAAGCTCTGAATGCCAAAGTTTTGAGAACTCCAGCTTTTTGGCTAGGGTGATGATGAGAAGAAGAGTGAAGGTAGAGGTCGGTGTGGGTGGATTTATGAAAGACAATACAAGATAGTGACCCATCTGCTTTTTTGATGAGAAGGACATCAAGGAAAGGAAGTTTATTTCAAATCTGAACGAATTTCATTTTTTTTTTTAAATTCGACGAATTTCGAATTTCAAGCTGATATTCGGCCGAATGCGGTGACTTAGGGGTCAAAGGGAGATATTGGGGCCTCTGCTTCTTCCATTGAGCCACTAATACAAGGATTAGGTAATGTGGGCAACTCTAGTTCCAATTTTTTCGCTCCTTGTAACCCCTAGTGCACAACTGTTTGTGGAAGATACTATGCAAAATAGGGAATTACAACATGAGGCCAAGTTGGCATGTGCCAATTTTTGGTACCACAACAACATTCCATTTAATGCTGCAACAAGTTCTTATTAAGAGCAGCTGATCACTGCATTGACCATGGTAAGTAAAGGGTTCAAGGCACCAAGCCATTATGAGTTGAGTGGGTCATTATTGCAAAATGCAGTCAATGACACAAACTTGCTAGTAGATGAACAAAAAACAATTTGGAAATAGAAGGGCTGCAGCATTTTATCCGAAGGGTTGACAAATGGTAGGAACTACACCTTAATCAACTTCCTCATGGCTTCAAAGGAGGAGGTTAGTTAGTGTTCTTGAAGTTGATTCATGCATCTAGTGAAATAAAACATATTGAGACCTTGTGCAACTTGTTAGATGAGGTGGTGATGGAGGAGGTTGTCCAAAGTGATGGACAATCCAGCTACATATGTGTCAACTAGTAGACTTATAGAGGCAAACCGCCTTACTTTGTTTTGGAGCCATTGTGCTACCCACTACATTGACCATCTCTTTGAAGTTTTTGAGAAACTAAATTGGGTGAAGAAAATTATTGAAAATGCAATGAATGTCACAAAATATATCTACAACCACACATGGGTCTTAAATCTCATGAGAGATCACACTAATGGCATGTGTTCAAGAGTCATACAATTTGTGACAAATTTTATCACCTTGCAGAGTATGATAGCCACATTGCCCAACCTTAAGCACATGTTTATTAGTGAAAGGTGGTTGCAAAGTGTTTATTGCAGAAAGGCCAAAGCAAAGATGATCATGAAGACCATTTTTATGATACATTTGTCAAAAATGTGGAGAAGATCCTTAGAGTAAATTTTTTGTCAAAAGAATCTCTTTTTCTTTTAGTAAGGTTACAATTTGCTTTTTCTTTTATTTCTGATGTTTTAATAATTTGATTATTGAGTTTTATTTTTTATTTAGTTTTATTTTATTATTTAAAATTTATATGCTCTCTTGTTTTAGGTGTCAAAACCATTGGTTAGGGTTCTAAGGTTGGTGGATGGTGATAAAAACCCCATGGAGTATCTATATAAAACTATGAACAAGGCCAAGAAGCAAATTCAACATTTGTATGAGTCCACAAGAAATAAATATGAACCAATCCAGCACACAATTGATCGAAGGTAGAAAAAACAGCTCTATCAATATATATTCATGCAACTGCCTGCCATTTTAACCCCAAATTTTTTTCTAGTTCATTCAAAGCAAATAAGAAGGTTATGGTTCATGAGTATGGAGATGTTGGTCCTCAGTGAGAATTTTAGAGACATCACACATAATGTGTTACAAGTTTATAAGGGAGCGGAAGGGAGGTTATTTACTTCATCTCTATGCATTTGAAGGAGATCCACTATGCAGCCAAGTAAAAAAACATATATGTTTAATTTTAGATTATTGTTAAATTCACTTTTTAAGTTTAAAATATTTACAAAGTTATATATGTTGTCCTTGTGAATTTGTGAGGGAAATTTTTTGGCACAACAACACCTAGTCTTCAAAGTCTTGCCATCTGCATTTTGTCCCAACCCTATAGCACTTTTGGTTCTGAGCATGACTGGAGCGTTGGTGAGGCCATTTCACTCAAATGCACTTGAATGACCTTGTCTTTGTGCACTACAACCTTTGGTTGTATGCAAGATAAATAAATAAAGGGGCAAGTGATACATGAAGCACTCTATTCAATGACATCAATCCATATTCCGATTGAATTGCTTGTTAGTGTTGTGTAGCTTCAGGAGATATTTTTCTCCTTAATATATTCTTGTACAAGGCAGGTCGGCCTTATTTTTTATAAAGAAAATTTATATGTTCTAGGTCGGCCCTAGGAAGAAGGGCGCCTAGCCTTGTATTTAAAGAGGATGAAGTCATCTCTCTTCGGCATCAAATCAATTCATTCAAGTTGCATCATCTAAGCAGCAGTTCGCATCTTCTCAGGCAGTTCAATTTTTCAGCAGCAGATTCATTTCAAGAAGAAGTGTGATCAGTCATCTTAAGGAGAAGTGTTATATCTCATTGTATGAGACTCTGCCATGCTTAGGGCCTGATTTTGTATGCAGAATTTCTGCACTTATTCATCTGATATATAAGAGATCATCTTTTGCTGGGTTTTTCTCCCTCAAGTAGGAGGGCTTTCCCAGGGTAACTTGTTGTGTTCATGGTCTTATGTGTTGTATTTCTGCTTGCTTACATTTCTGATCCTAAAACTCACATTGCTATCAATGTGGAACTGTTGATAACTGAGGATAATATGGCTGATTTGGAGAGGGAGGTAGTGGAATGGCAAGTGGATGTGGCAGCATATGAGGAGAGAGAAGGTAAATCATCAATGAGGAGTTCATTGCATTTACAACATGCTCCTATTGAGGATGATATTGTTCCCCAACATGAAGCTGCAGCAGGACCATCCAATTAGTCTATTAGAGGACACCTACACAACAGCAGCCTTTTTTGAGCTTTAGTCGAAGAAATTTTGACTGGTTAAGACAATAGAAAGTTGAAAACATCATTTGTATTAACGTTAATATCTATAATTTATAGATTATGAACATTAAAAGTTGAAACTATCATTTGTATTGAAGTTCGATATGTATTGAACTCATTTTGGTCTGTGATGTGTATTGAACTCTAATTTTGATTTATATAAGTGAAGGAAGTCAGTAGTATATTTCCTAAATTCAGTGGTATGCATGTTTTTCAAGATTTTTTTCAACTTTATGTGTTTTTTTAATATTAAAAAAAATTACCAAGTTTTTCCTAAATTTTCGCCAAATCCAAGTTTTTGAATTTTTTTGGTCAGCCAAGTTATTGTCAAATCCAAATTTTTCAACTATGGACTCAACGATATCCAAAGTTATGCCCCATTTAATAATACTAGTGTCATCTAACACATTTACACCAAAATTAAGCGCAAACATTGTACACCATGACCACAAACCATTTAGAACAGACCAAGAAAGGCATATGGAAGAAATTTTTAGAGGCTGTTGTCTTAAAAGTCACGCTAGTAACCAAGCCAATCTAATATAGATCCCTCAATGAACTATTTGTGGAGCGTATCCTTGACCAAAACCAAAAGAAAAGATGTGCTTTTCAAGGAGCCGCATTTTTTAAGACTTAAGACTCCCATCGATTAGCAATTAATATAGCTTGTGAACTACCTACCATTCATATGTAACCCAAAATACTAGAAAAAAGATCCAGGGGTGCAACTGAGTGTCTGCTTTCGAAAGACAGATGACATTAATATACAACTAGATCCAAGCGCCAGGAGCACTTTTGTATAAAGGAAACATATCTCCTTCAAAAGACGATTCAAACCCCGGACTAGGTTTCTGTTGTCATTCCACTTTTCGTTGCAACTATAACGAGCCAGACATTTTGCTATTCATAAAATGAAAAATAAAGAGATAACGAAGACTTACAAGGGCTAGAGTGCTTGTGCCTGAATATGGGCCTGGACCAGCCATTGATATTGATGTTTATATTGACTGATCAAATAAATTGCTGCGCTCAGTGTTACACTGCCTTATTTTTCTAGATATTAGCCTGCGATATATTATTCTTCCTCTCCTGCCGGACCTCCTCCTGCTCCTCCGCTAGGTTTTGTGTGAAAATAAAACATATATCTGCGACTGAGTTTCGTTTTGGTTTTGCACAAGAAACTAAGGGTGAAGTCCCATGGGGCGCTTGGAGCAAGGGGTGTACCCCAAGGGGTTCCATGAAACAAAAACAAACAAACAAAAATTTAACAATTAATTAGAATAAAAAATTTAAGGAGGTGCAAAAGGGGTGGGGTTAGAAATTGTCTCACTTGTTTAGGTTTTTTCAAATCACTTGTCATCCATTTTCAACCACTTGTCATTCATATGAAATTTTAAAAAGTTCTTGAATTAAATATGCAAAATAATAAAATTTGCGAGACCACCTTTCATAAATATAGAATTTTAAACTTTTTAGCTTAAATTGTGCTACAAAATTCATGGGACCACCCACTTTAAAATAATCCATAAAAATCTCAACTGCACTCACTAAATTTTTTTAGGAAGCTCCCTCCATGAGACCCCACCCTAAAGGAGAGGGGTTGATCATGGAGCAAGGATGTATTGTGGAGATAGGAGTTGACAGTTTGGCCCTCATTTAATAACAATAAAAGATCCAATAGTTTTTGCAAATATCTTTATTAATATGATAGGACAGGTTCATGTTAAATCAAAAATATGTCTTATTATGGGTAGAGTAAATATTTGTCGACTTTCAAAATTAAATGAATGCAAATAGATATATTTATTTCCACGATATATGCTTATTTGCTACCTTACGAAAATTAGGTGAATACAAATAGATATATTTATTTCCACAATATATGCTTTGATACATTAAAATTAAGTTGACATGTACATAACCCATGGTCAACTAACTAATTTGGAAGTACATTTTAGCATATTATATTAAAAAATGTTCCATTATTCATCCTTGATTAACAAATTTATGGTTCCACCATGTCCATTTACACTAGTCTTTCTGAAAATTTACTTGCAAAAATTGAAAACAAATTCTCAAGCTCACTATGAAATACAAATGCACAAAAAAATGACTAATTATATCAATCATATTTCACAATTATACATGATATTTAAATTTTCTATAATCACCTTTCAAATCACCATCCATAATTTTTCCATACCATTCACAACCCATTTCATATCACTTCTACCATTAATTCTATGAATGGAACCTCAAATTCCCTCCTATAATTCAAAAAACTCCACTTGCACCTATCTTTTCAAATTTATACAAGTCAATTAACCATTATTTATACAAGAGACCAAAATTGTGCATTGCAAGCTACCTATTCCATATTTCAAAGTTGTGAGGTTTTGTTGGCAACACCTATTGGAGAGTAATTGAAGAGAGCTCCTCCAAACTCAGTCAAACACCTTTTGTAGCTTCCATGGTATGTCTATTTCAAAGTTGTTTCAATACTTTATATGCATATTTACATTATAATTCAATGTATCATCCTTACTATACAATTTCACATAGGCAACCAAAAGATAGGTACATAAAACCCTTGATACCCAAGTATATGATACATATATTGTAGAGATATAGAAATTGACTTTTCATATAGCCTTTGTTTATTTACATTAAAATGAATTAAATTTAAACAACATTATGATATGACATTATGAAATTTATATATAACTTGAAACAATAGTATGATACAAATATTTCTAACCCTGTCTAATACAACTTTATGATATATATGTAGTAGAGATAGATAGATATATGTTTCCTATAGCCTTCTTCATTTGCATTTAACTTAATTAGATGTATGGTTTGTGTGTTCTTCAATTACAGTGACTTTTACATGTATGATAATGTTTTTCCATTTTTTTATCATAATGTTGTTTCAAAAAAGGGTTCTAAATAACTGTATTATATTGTTGTTTCAAGAGATATATATAACTTGAAACAACAGTATGATACAAATATTTTTAACCCTATTTATACAGCTTTATGATATATATATATATATATATATATGTGTGTGTGTGTGTGTGTGTGTGTGTGTGTGTGTGTGTGTGTGTGTGTGTGTGTGTGTGTGTGTGTGCGCACACACACACAGAGATAGATATAAATGTTTCCTTTTAACCCTCACTTTTGCGTGTATGGTAATGTTTTCAATATATATCATAATGTTGTTTTAAGGGTTCTAAATATTTGTATCATACTATTGTTTCAAGATATATGTACATCTCTTAATGTTGTTTTAGAAGTGGTTATAAATATTTGCATCATAATGTTGTTTAAAGTTATATAAAAATATCATTATGTTGTTTCAAGAAGGGTTATAAATATTTGTACGGTACTGTTGTTTCAAGTTATATATAAATATCATAATGTTGTTTCAAAAAGGTTATAAATATTTGCATCATAATGTTGTTATCATTATTCTATTTGACAAAGGGTTATACATATTTGTATCATACTATTGTTTCGAGTTATAATAACCCCTATATATATTACATGGTCAACTAAGGGTTCTAAGAGTTAGAATTGGGGATACGATCAGTTAAGATTTATATGCAATTCATTTTTTTGTTAACATGTCATTTGTTAGTGTGGACCCCTCTCACAACATAACACTCACCACCATCAAACCCTCTCCTTTACTTTGAATATATGTCTATGACTATGTGTTTGTTTATTATTCTTACACTTGGCTCAATATAGATGAAGAACAAAATGCCAACAAGAACCACATGAGTTGTAACCAAGAGAGCTCGGACAACATTTCTTGCACATAAGAGAGGTGTGAGGTTGCCACACAGTGATGAGGACAAAGTAATTCCCATTCCATAGTTGTTCAAACCTGTAGTCGAAGTGAATGCAATTGTTACAACTAAAAAGGTTTTAATGTAGTAGGCATGGTCTACGGTTGACATAGAATCTGCCATGGTAGACGCTGAATACAACTGAATGTCAACAAGGGGGAAACAAAGAAGTGGGGTCTTCCAAAAACCATGTTGACTAATTGGTTGATTGGTGTTACCTCTACCAAAAGGAAAGGGACCCCAATAGCCTTGAATGATGACGAAGAGGAAAAGGTTGTCCAACGGTACAAGGAGATGGTTGTTGTTGGCCATGGTTTGGAAATTGTTAATCTAAAATCTAAAGTTTCACAAATCTGCCAGACGAGGCCTAATCCATTCAAGTATGGACTTCCTGGTAAGTCTTGTGGACGAACTTCAAAAGAAGGTATTCCAATCTGACTTTGAGGATAGCACAAGGCTAAGATAAAGACCATGTACTCAATCTCAAGCCTGTAGTTGTTGTTGCATTCTATGAAACATTGACAAAGGCATACACAACCAATCCTTATGGTCCAATGAAGATTTGGAATACAATGAGACTGGCATCCAAGTTGGACAAAATGGTGCAATGAAAGTGCTTTCCAAAAAGGGTAGCAAAAGTGTATCCTACATTATCCCCAAGAGTCGAGAGTAGATCACTATTTTATGTTGTGTAAACATTGTTTGATAGAAGATACCTGGCTTTTATTTGTTTAAGAGAAAAAACCATCTCAATAACTATATACTTAATTGTGAGCCAGGTGCATGTATGGTTGCTCAACCCCATGTGTGGATGACAAAAGACCTCTTCCTGCAATGGCTACACCATTTTTTTGGTTCAGTACTTGGGGGTGTCTCAACCACTAATAAACGCCTCTTGATTTTTGATGGCCATGGCAGCCACATTATATTTTCTACTATTAACAAAGCAAGGATACTAGACATTGACTTGCTAACCCTTCTAGCCCACACATCTCATAGATTACATCCACTTGATGTTAGTGTGTTTGCATCTTTTAAATCATATTTTAAAAAGAAAAGAGCAGCATGGACTATGAAATATCCAAATTTAAAGATTAAAAGGAAAGAATTGGCAACACTTGGCATTGTATTTTAGAAAGCGCTAACTGTTGACAACACAAAAACAAGCTTCAAAATAATTGGTATTTGGCCTCTAAATTTAGATACTTTAATGGAGGACATGCGACCAAGTGAGACATTCCATTTTGTTGCCCCTAAGGAAGCATCCTCTACATAAAACATTAAGTTTATATGTTGATGGTGTGCCACAAACTGAGGTTGAATGTATAATTGGAACAATTGATTTTGTAGAACCCAATAGTCCACTAGAAACAACTAGTTTATTTGACAAACAATCTCCAATTGGAACACCTGGTTTGGGTGACCAACATAATCCACAAAGAACACCTATTTTGGGTGACCAAAATACATATGTAGACATCTCTCTTTCTCTACCCAATGCACCAAAGGAGAAATCATGGTTGTTAGAGGGGGATACAAATCTTGAAATTGATTTACATGTGAATTTAGAACAAATTTTGTCAATTCCATCTCCACCACACAACATGGGCCCATTTACCTTAGTGCATTTTTATGTTGATTGGGGAGAATGTGAACCTGATCAATTAGGAGGAGACAAGGAAGTGGATGAAACAGCTAATGAGGTGTAATTTACAAATGAAGAAGATTCCATGGAGCTATTGGGAGGCCAAAAAAGTTCAGACATCTCCCAATTTCTTAACTGAGCAGACAATCCCAACTCCTCACAACAAATGACTACATGAAGTTGCTAATGGAGCAAGAGGAGAGGAAGCAGGAAATTCAACAATTGAAAGATAGAAAGAGAGAGCAGATTGAATAACATAAGATTGAAAGAATTGCAACAAGGGACCTCAAGGAACAATTGAGAATTGAAAGAGAGCAACAACAACAACAAGTAATTGAGGTTCAAAGAGAACAAAATAAGGGGAAGGAACAAAAAATGAAGCAACAAAGGATTGAACGAGAAGCTACAAAAAAAAATTAAAAAAAATGGAGAAGGCTAGAAAAGAGGCAGCAAGGGAAAGGCATCTCAACAATCCTTTAAATCCCTTGCATGATGGGTCATGCAATATTCATTGACTTTGTGTCTATTCATTGCCCCCAATATTATCCACCCTCACCTACCCCAAGTTTTAGCCAACCAGTTGCAAGTTGCAATCCTACTAATTTGGAGGCCACAAACATGGGTGAGAAGTTGGCTATTCAAGATGCAGATACCAACAACACATCAGCAAAAAGCTTCCCATCATCAGATTTCACTTTTCCAATTTTCTTTACGGAGTTGGAATGTTAAGAGTGTGAACAATTTTTTTATGATTGTTTTTAAGGTTTCTAACTAATGTATTTTTGTAATTGATGTTTCTAACTGATTGTTAGATTGCAAAAATATTTGTTGTGATTTGTCTAAAGGTTTTTAACTGATATAATTTTGTAACCAATGTTTCTAAATGATTGTTAGATTGTGAATAGTTTTGTGGTGATTGTTTTGAAGGTTTCTAACTTCAAACAACAGTATGATATAAATTGAAACAACATATTCATACATGTAAGACTCACTGTAATTGAAGACCAAACAAACCATACATCTAATTAAGTTGAATGTAGATGAAGAAGGCTATGGGAAACATATATATCTATTATCTATGCAATACATATATATATCAAAAATTTGTATCAAACAAGGTTAAAAATATTTGTATCATACTATTATTTCAAGTTATATATATATCTCTTGAAACAATAGTATGATACAAATATTTAAAACCCTTTTTTGAAACATTATGATAAAAAATGGAAAAATATTATCATACGTACATATGTACACATATACACATATAATCAATTAAAGGTGTTATATGTAACTTGAAGTAGCATTATGATATTTCTATATAACTTCAAACAACAGTATGATATAAATTGAAACAACATATTCATACATGTAAGAGTGATTGTAATTAAAAAACAAACAAACCATACATCTAATTCAGTTGAATGTAAAAGTACAAGGCTATGTGTGTAATGAAATAAGTAATGCATGTTATACTATCATATCCCCAATTCTCTCTTACAACCCTTAGGTGATCATGTTAACTGATTATATATATGTATGTGTGTACATACAAATATATATACATACATACATATATGTATATGTACATACATACACATATATAATCAGTTAAGGTGTTATATGTAACTTGAAGAAGCATTATGTACTTGTAGTGCCCTATTAATATAAGTATTTGCAAAAAAAAGGGGTCTTATATTATTATTAAGTGGGGCCCCTGCTATCTACTCCTATCCCTAGTTATGCATAATGAACAATGCATGTTACACTATCATATCCATAATTCTAACTCTTACAACCCCTAGGTCATCATGTTAATTGATTAGTATATACATACATACACACACATATATATGTATATATATACATACATGTATACATACATATATATACATATATATGTGTATACATATATATATACATATATATGTGTATACACATATATATACATACACATATGTATACATATGTATATATATATATATATATATATATATATATATATATATATACATATAATTAGTTTAGGGGTTATATATAACTTGAAACAACAAAATGATACAAATATTTATAACCCTTTTTGATATTGCATATGTATGTATGTATGTCATGCACATGTACACACCTAGACATATTTAATACTAATATAATATATAAATTAGAAGCACTCAAATTATTACCAATTTAGGATTAAAATCTTATAATTGCATGTAGATTGATAAAAACAATTTTATCCATACTAGTAGAGGTGAATGCAGTATCGAAAGGGCAGAGAGGGCAATGAAGGAGTGGGTAATTTTGTGCAAGGGGTTCATGATAATGGGGGACACAACCAGACAAACCATAGGTGCATGAAACCTTAAGATTTCACCATATGAAACCCATAAATGGTATGCATATTTATATACACACAGTCAGCCAAATGATAGGTGCATGATACCCTTATTAGGGTGAGTTGCATACATTGTTTACAAATATTGCAATATCAATTATATATTATTTGACTGACTATGTGTATACACACAAGCACACACACACACATGTATATATCTATATACATAGTCAACCATAATATAGCTGCAAGAAACCCTTAATAGTCGAGCTTATCATAGCCTCAAATACTATTAATATATTTATCGAAATTGTAGAGGTATACAAACAAAATATCAAATATGTATCGATTGTTTAAAGATATTGCAATAGTAAACCTATATTACTTGATCAACTATGTGTATATATATATATATATGTATATATGTGTGTATATGTGTGTATATATATACACAATCGACCATAATGTAGCTACAAGAAACCCTCAAGAATTGAGCATATCACAGGCTCAAATACTATCAATACATTTATCAAAATTATAGAGGTAAACAAACAAAATGTCACAAATGTGTACCATGTTGTGATATTGTAGTTATATTAACCATTTCTTTTCTATGGTTTTGTGTGTGTATATATACACACAGTTGCTCACAAAGATAGTTGCAAAAAAAAAATGAAACAAAATTGAAAAAAACACATGCAATGGATAGATAACGCCCTTGTGAGGTTGGAAGGCAACCTCACTTGTGATGGCAAAATTTTACTATTTTCCTTTTAGCAATGGAAGTGTTGATAAACATAGTAACAATGAAAAAAACATCACCATGAGTCGCCCTCGACCTCACCACCATCAATCGTGAATTGCACCACCACTGGTCCTTCCATGGGTAGCGTTATGTACAGACACCAAGCATGAATGGAATAGAAAAGAAGCTAAAACAAACCCTACCAAATGAAAAAGCATGCCGAAGTGATTGCCAAAAGGTCGAGAGAAAAGGGGAGAGAGGTAATTAATGCACAATTAATGTGAATTAAGTTTGCAAGGATTGGTGTGGCGGGAAATGGGAAAATAGGTACCACATGCCCACCATTAGTCCATGCCACTTTTCTTCTAAGAATGTGTTTTTTGGAAATCGATCGAAAAATCTTGAAAAACGTGCAAAAAAAATTCACAATTGGATTTTTTAGAGTTGCTAGGTGGACTCTCTCGAACCTATGGAAAAAAAAATTGGCCGATGTGGACCCCTTGCACAACATAACCCTCAACACCATCAGGCCCTCTCCCTTACTAATTATCTATTCTTTTCTAATGTTTGGAGCTTCATTGCTAAAAATCTAATCACACAAAATTCTCTTATCAAAGACAAAGTATATGTTATATATATATATATATATGAAAAGAAGAATATAGTAGCTTTGGTATTATCTTTTTGATGTTTTCTTTGTAAATTATAGTATATAAATTTATTGAGCCTAATATTTTCCCTTTTCTTTTATCAATTATTTTGGTGATCCAAATCCAACTCAATTTTTACATGTTTCTATGAGCCTAGTTAAAATCACATGTGATTATGTCTTCTAGATAGAATCATAGATGCAATTGTGTCTACCTTTTTCAAGCCCTTCGTTTCCACTTTCCTCAAACCAACTCTTAGAAAAAAATAGACTAATACTTGTGATTTGCATGCAAAATATTGCAAAATTGGCAAAAAGGATGGAATATTTAAAGACAATACCTAATGCATTTATCAAGAATTTTGAGCATTGTAGGGAGAATTTTGAGCATTATAAAGAGCATTGAGAGCATATTAATTTACACAAACAATAGTGATTTCTACATCAAGCATATTGCATTCAATGTGTCTTCAAAAGCATTTTCATACAAATTATGTAAATAATAAGGGGGCTTAATTAAGGTACAAGGAAGCATCTCACTTTAGTTTTATCATAGAAAAAGTTCCTAAAGGTGCTATTAACACTACCTTTAAGGTTACAAGAAAGTTTGGCTTGAGGGGGATTATCTCAATATCATTAACAATTTGAAGAATTGTGCTCCCACTTCCTGGACAATTGAAAATTTAATTAGAGACTCTATGGATATTCTTAAGTCCTTTGATGATTATTATATTTCTCATATTTTGAGAGAAGGAAATGGACTTGCTAATAATTTTGCTAATCTTGGAGTTAGAGGTGCTAGGGAATGGGGACTAAACGACCCTCTACCTATAGAAGTTATTGCAACTATTAACCATGATGCCCAAATTTAATGTGATTAATGATTTATTAAGGCTTGGGGCATGCATGATTTTCATCACATGGCAAGTTATGATGTTGAAGAGTGGTAAGCAAGATTTGGATCGAGTTGATTGTACAAGGGATGATATCCATAGGGAACAGAACACTAGGATCATTAATCACCTTTGCCATTATTCCTTTTTCACATGGATTTTGGGCACTCTTTGCATTACATTCTCGAAATTTTTTCTCATTGCTTTCAAAGTTTTCAAAATTCTCGACTCTGCAAGTCTGACAGCCATGGGAGGAGATAGGAATCGCGTCGAACCTTTCTCGTGTGATGCGATGAAGAAGAAGTTGGAGGTCCAAAAAAATTTAGAGAAGGGAGGGATGACTACATACCTGGAAAGGTTACATGGTGACAACCCTCAGACCACTGCTTTGTTTGCTAAAAATTGGAACAACAGGGTTCTGAAGCTTGGAGGAATGGATTTTGATGGTAACAAAGACTTCATAGCCAACATCACTGGTCTATCGATGGAGGGTATGAAATTCTTCAAGGGTAAGAAGGAAGCACAGACTGCTATGCAACTCTTTTTTAAAGGCAATGAAGCTCAAGACCTGCTTACGATGCAAAGTGGTGGTTATCAAAGGAAAACTCTTAAGGCGTTGTGGGGTGATGTGGCTGAGGAGCTCATGCGATATATTTCCCTGGAAGGTCATTTTTTTGCAGTTAACACCTACCATTTTTTTTTTCTTAACCACTTTCGCCACAAGAAAAGGGTTTCCTTTCCCTTTTATCTTTTGGCTTCTCTGGATGCTAGCATTATGGATCATAAGAAAAACCTGAAGAATCATGTGCTTCATGTGGGGCTTATCCTATTAATTTTTTAGTATGATAAATATTTTGAAGTGGTTAAGTTGCTTGATACCCCTAAGAGCTTGCAGAAAAAGCAGGAGGAGGGCTATGAGACGGTTTCTGAGGAGGTGGTGGCTAGCAAAAATCATAAGAAGAGGAAGCTCATTCTGGAAAAGGAGTCAGTGTCTAAGGATAATTTTACTATCTCCCATAATCTCTTATTACCATGGATGTGGACATGCACTCCCCTACTCTAGGAAATCTCAAAAAAGAGGAGTCGAGCCCTAATAAGGGTTATGATACATGCAGTGAGGAGTTGGCTGATGAGTTGCTTAGTAGATGCATGAAGGAGAAAAATTATGTGGTTCATGAGGTGTCTTCCCCCTGCTCTACAAAATAAGGAGTTGATCATGGGTAGCAGTAAGAAGATGGTGGTTAGCTCTGTGAGTAAACTGTTGGAGGTGAGCTCTCCTCTTAAAATTGTTGGCGGATAGGGTGTTGTGGTGTCTTCGGTTGGGGTTAAGGATATGCAAATGGAAAAGAAGGTTGTGGCTGAGGTGGGGCAGGGTGTTGAGGATTCCCTTGTGGTGGACCCAGATAGGCAGAAGAAAAGAAAGGTGGTTGTTGCAGAGATTGTGGAATCCATTCGTAGAATCAAGACGTCGATTGCTGCTAAGAAGGGTAAGGACGTCTTTGTCAGCTTGGATAAGGGAAGTTCCTCTCATGAGGAGGATGTTGAGGGTAAGGTTTTTTTTAATATTGATAAAGATAATATTGTTGATGTTTAGGGAGCTGCCAGAGAGGGTCCTATTATTTTCTATAAGTTATTTAAATGGATGTTTCATGAATTCAATATGATAAATGTGAAAGTGTGTGGTCTAATGAGCAAAGTGGATGAGTCCCTAGTTCAAGATTAGATTGATAATTTGATGAAATCTAAAAATTATGGCAAAGAAAACACTTCTGATGAAGCAAAATCTTGAAGGAAGAGTTCTCACCTTGGAAAATCATATTGAGAGGTTATATGCTAATATGGATAAAGGTGGGGAGGGGACCAAATCTAGGGTTAATTTTGAATCTGTTGGTATAACTTCTCATGTTGATAGTGTTAAAAATTACAAGGAGGTTGATGATATTGGTGTTGCTAGCAAGCTGATGGAGGGAGAGATGCGTGATGACAAGGGTGGTGAGAAGAATAATGTTTTGATTAGTGAGGTAAAGTTGGGTGGGCCCGGAGCTAGGACTCGTAACAAGACTAAAGCTCAAGTTGGTGCTCCTTGATGAGCTCGAAATATACTCATAATTTGAATATTATGATGTATTTTGAATACCCTTACTCTTTTGCTGATGGTTGTTTAAACTCTTTGATTAAAGAATTTTTATCTAAAATCGAGTAGTATCCTGTAGTAACACATTCCTATATTCCTGTAGCTTAAAATCTATGTGTGTCTATATTTATTGCCATGTTTGACCTCTTGAATGATTGATATAATGCATGTGGTTTTGGATAATGAAATGGATTTAATGTGTGATTAATAAATGTGTATCGTGTTATTGTGTGTGTGCTTTTTTTCGCTTCTGTCACCATGTGTATCGTAGGTTATTGAAAAAGGCATGAACGAGTCAAAGCACAGCAGATCTCGACCTTGTAGTAAAGTCCATTTCCGACACGACATCTAGGAAGTTGTTCTAGCAAAGACTCTCTGACCGGGTCATTGGGAGGAAATCTAAATGATAATTAATCTAGGAAGAGTGGAATGCTATATTCTCTCTGAATCGGTTGAACAGATATGCTTTCATTTACGAGAAGTTTGTTCCTCGACGTTAGGAAGCATTTATGTCCACGTCTTTCTCTGTTAGAGTTAGGTAGTTAGTTGCTTTTCTATAAATAAGTGTTCCTCCTGCGTGAGTGAATAGGAGAGACAAAACATAGTGTATTAAGATTAGTATTATAATGAGAAACAAAGTTTTGTGTTAGTTTTCTTACTAGCAGAATGATCAATGTATATGATTCCAAGTTTATGAATAAAAGTTGATGAAGTTCTGAGTTTAATTCTTGCATAAACTAGTTGATGCTTGCTAAGGGGGCCCACTTAGTGAGTATTTGTAGTTAGTTGTTTATTTCCTGTTGATTATAAGTTAGAATTTCATTCTTGAAGGTTTCAATGCAAAATCAGTCTTATATTGTTCCTGCAACATCGGGAATCCATCCCTGTGTTTGTTCCTGCAGCATAAGACCAGTTCATAGTTTGTTCCTTAGTAATAGTTGTCATGATTTCTACTTTGATTAAGTTATGCTTAAGTTAAGAAGACTTTACATTACGTTCTTGCAGCATAAGTAGAATTCCTTCCAAGCATTTATTTCTAGTAAATTGTGGCTGAAACTGGTTCTTAGTGCACATACAGTGCTGCTCCATTTTAAGTATACGTTCCCTGGTTTGACACTGTAAATGAATGACCATAAGAAGATGTTAGTCACCTGCTAGAATGTCCAATTCCCAAGTTAGGATTTTCCATGACTTTTATATCCTTTTGTGGAGTTGACCATCATTTTTGTCGCCATTTTCGGGGATGGTGTCAAGCTAAGAACTTGTCATAGTCATTGTTAGCAGTAGTTTATTGTGATTATTCAAGCATTTTCAAATTTATTCAATTTTCAATTAAGTTTGTTACATGCATAGAAGAAGAGACGCTCTAGGAAGATTCCTCCCTAACCTTCCATTCATTGATAACAATTTTGAACCAGCTTATAATATATTTGAGGAAGGAGGGGACCAAGATATCAATTCATTTGTTGAATTTCCCTTTGCCCTAGCTGACGAAGAACCTCAAGAAAATCCATTTTCTTTGATACTCTATCAAGAAAATATGGCATGTAATCCACCTAATCGACCTCCTGCTTTTGAATACCCCATCATCGCCCAACAAGATAATGATAACCTTAAAAATATTCCTTCTTCATTACTTCCCAAGTTCTATGGACTAGTTACAGAGGACCTGGACACTTTCTTGTTTGAGTTTGACATCCTATGCCACAGCTATGATTACACTTTAGATGCTCACAGGCTGAATTTGTTTCCTGCTACTTTGAAGGAGGGAGCTCTTAAATGGTTTATGAGTTTGGGAAGGGATGCTGTCGATAGTTGGGCAGTCATTCAAACAAAATTTCTTGAAAAATACAAGGAATATTGTAAGAGTGGTAGTAAGGGCGATGATATATTCATAATTCAGCAAAAGGAGGGAGAAATCCTGGAAGACTATATCTCAAGGTTCTTGTTTTCCCTAAAAAAGAATTCAGACCATACTCTCAATGAATAATCTCAGAAACTACTTTTTTTTGAGGGGAATCAATGATGCCTGTATAGATGCCCTGGATCTGATGGGAGGAGGAGATATAACCCAAGTGCCTTGGGATGATATTAAGACCATATGTTGCAACTACTCTCGAGAAAATGTTAAGAAGAGTAGAGGTCATCAAGCCACAGTGGGAAAGTCTTCTACTAATGGAGTTTCACGGATGGAGATCACAAATTTGCTATTTGATTTCAAGCAGGATATCATAAACAACATGGCTACACAGTTGGATACTATGCAAGCTCAGAAGAAACATGAGGAAGCTAAAGCAATCTTGGCTGAGTTCTGTCCACATTGCAGATAGAAGAAACGTGACTGCAGATGTAAGATGGTGGCTAACTTGGAGGCTAAGAAATTACCTACTGATTTTAAGGTAGTAGAGGGTGATGATGACCAAGTATTCTTCGTTGCACAAAGGCACCCACGGGCTCAAAGACAAGGTATGCCTCAAGACCCTTTGACTTTTGGTAATCCTTATTCTAATTACAATAACCAATGGCAACCTACATATGGCCCTTCACCACCTTGGAATACTTCTCAACCACATTGGCCTAACTATCAGAGTCCTCAATGGCAATCTCCTCAAGGAGGTTGGCAGCAACCACAAGGACAATGGACTCCACCCAAGGTAATTGGTAGCAGAATCCTCAATGGAGAGGTTCTCAGCAATGGCAGAACCAATCCCTTGGATTCCTGCAACTTCAACAACCACAACCTTCGGCCCTCATGCCACCTCGTGCACCTCCTGCAGCACCTATAGCAAATACTGGCCCTCCAAAACAAATGCCTACGCCTACTAAACCATTGCTAAATCCTAATAATAAGCATCAACAACAATAGTAGCCTATGTATTTTGTAGAAGCCAATCAATATCCAACTTATGCCCTGAATATAGATGATATCCATCTCAGGTCTGGAACCACTCTCCCTGCTCTATAGCCGCCAGTAATTACTGAGATTCCAGACTCTGCCTCTGAACAACCTATTGATCCTACAAAACATATACCTATATCAGATACTGTCTCTAAGGAGCCTGTCCTGCAACATCAAGCCAAACTTCCTTTTCCTAAGAGATTGCAAGTTACTACATCCAAGTCTATGGAAGAGCCTATCTTTGATATTTTGGATCAGCTAAAGAATGTACACATTCAAATTCCCCTTTTTCAAGCCATTAAAAATGTCCCAATTTATGGGAAAGCCATTAAGGAGGCATGTTTGAAGAAACCTGGAAGAAAGAAAAAGGATCCCCAAACTATCCATGTTCTACGACAGTTGGCAGATATTATGTTAGGGAAGGTAGTCATTCCAAAATATGCTGACCCTGGGAGTCCTGTGGTACAAATAAATATAATGGCCAAATAGTAAAGAATGTTTTGATTGAACTTGGTGCAACTATTAATGTAATGACCAAGCATACTATGGAGTATTTGAATATCCTAACCATTAGGTCTACACCTACCATCATGCATCTTGCTGATAGTTCCATAGTAACACCTGATGGCATGGTAGAAGATATCATTGTCAACCTTGAGTCTTGGGAATACCCAGCAGATTTCACCATATTGTCCACTAAGGCAACTTTGGGAGGATATCTTATCATCCTAGGTAGACCATGGTTAGCCACAACTGATGCTTTATAGGATGTTGTTCAAGAGACATGATAATTTCTGATGGTCAGTCAACAAAGAAATTGGCTTTATACCCACCTGCCCAACCTTAGCTAGACTCGTCTCAACCAATTTGGCCAGATTTAGGAGAGGAAACTGAAGAAGTCAATTCATTGGCTTAGCTAATGATGTTGCAAACTAATTCATTTTTCCCAACTTCAAAGTGAGGATGGCCTTCTTTTACACATTTTGCAGTCCAACTTTGATATGAGTAGCCCATCTATTCCAGATAGTTGTCCTTAGTAGTGCTTCCTACAGCAACTGAATCCTGAGAGCCTGCCACCTAAAATTCCTGCAGTTTATCAACATTTTCTTCCACATGAAATACATACACCACCTTTATCAGTAGCCTCCATGAATGATCTTACCAAGCAAATAGAACTGTCTCTAGGCCGTTGTCTGAATATCAATAATAAGCTGCCTCAATCTCAACAAACTGCCCTAGTCACAATGTTGCAAGATCAACACAGAGCTTTCGCATGGGACTATGGGGATATGAAGGGAATAGATCCTCAACTCTATACTCATAGGATCTACATTAAGGAAGACTGCTCACCTATTAGGCAGCCTCAAAGAAGGATAAACTCAGCACTCGGGGAAATAGTTAAAAATGAGCTCCAAAAATTGCTTGATGCTGGTTTCATCTAACCCATTTCAGACAGTCAATGGGTATCTCCATTGGTGATCGTTCCTAGAAAAGGTGGAAAATGGAGAGTTTGTGTTGACTACAAGGAGCTAAACACAACAACTAAAAAGGATAACTTTCCACTACCATTTGTTGACCAAGTGCTAGACTCATTGTTTGGTAAAAAGTATTTCTCCTTTTTGGATGGATATAGTGGGTATAATCAAATTAGAATTGCCCTTGGGGATCAAGATAAAACAAATTTTACCTGTCCATGGGGAACTTTTGCCTACTTTTTCTTACCTTTTGGCTTGTGTAATGCACCTACAACATTTCAAAGGGCAGTGATTAGTATTTTTGCTGACATTTCTCATGATTCTATGGAGATCTACATGGATGACTTCACCACTTATGGAGTTACTTATGAAGAAGCATTAGCAAATTTGGAGAAAGTGTTGAAAAGATGTAAGGATCACAATTTGTCTTTGAATAGTGAGAAGTGTTTTATGATGATGCAAGAGGGAATTGTTTTAGGCCATCATATCTCTCAAGCAGGAATTCAAGTTGCTCCTGCAAAAATAGAAGTCATTCTAACTTTACAAACACCTATGAAACAAAAGGATGTTAGAAGCTTCCTAGGACATGTTGGATATTATAGAAGATTTATTAAAGATTTCACCAAAATAGCCAATCCATTATATGCCTTATTGACTAAGGATTATGAATTTAACTGGACTAAGGCCTGTGACAAATCTTTCCTGCAGCTTAAGAACTTACTTATTCAAGCACCTGTTCTTCAAGGACCAAAGTGGAGTCTGCTCTTTCATATACACACAGATGCTTCTGATTATGCCACAGGGGCAGTTTTAGGACAAAAAGAGCATTCCATAGAGCATGCCATATATTTCATTAGCAAAAACCTTCAAGGCCCTGAATTAAACTATACTGTCATAGAGAAAGAATTGCTAGCAGTTGTGTATGCCTTGAACAAGTTTCAACATTATGTCACTGGTTACCAAATATTTGTTTATATAGGTCATGCAGCAATAAGGTACCTCATGAATAAGCCTGCCATATCTAGCAGATTAGCAAGATGTCTCCTATTGTTGCAGGAATTTGATATCATAGTTATTGATAAGCCAGGCCAGGCTAATATGGTGGCTGATTTCTTGTCAAGACTTCAAACAACTAGCCCTGCCACCCTTGAGGTAATTAATGATAGCTTTCCTGATGAATATCTATTTTATATTGCTGCTCAAACTCTATGGTATACAGATATTGCAAATTATTTAACAGCTAACAAGATCCTAGCTCACTTCTCACTAAAGGACAGGAAATTGTTGATAGAGAAAAGTTTTAACTTTTCATGGGTTGCAGACTATTTATTTTACACAGGACCTGACCAAGTCATGTGAAGGTGTGTTAGGGAATATGATACCTATGACATTTTGCATGCTTGTCATGATGAGCCATGTGGTGGGCACTTTGCAACCAAGAGAACATCTATGAAAGTGCTCACTTCAGGGTACTATTGGCCCACACTACACAAGGATGTTGCAGCCTACACCAGAAAATGTGATAGATGTCAATGCATGGGGAGACCAACAAGGTCTGATGAAATGCCCATGTATCCTCAAGTGGTAGTCAGTCCCTTTGACAAGTGGGGCATGGATTTTGTTGGGCTTTTTGATCCTCCATCCAATGGGAAATCATACATTTTGGTTTGCATTGATTATGTAACCAAGTGGGTGGAAGTGAAAACAATGACACATGCCCATGAAAATAAAGTTGTTGAGTTCCTGTATGAGCAGATTTTTACTCGGTTTGGAGTCCCAAGGGAACTTGTTACTGATCAAGGAGCTCAGTTTACATCAAACTTAATCATTGCATTGATGAATGATTACAAGATCAGGCACAAAAAGTCTAGCCCCTATCACCCTCAAGCCAATGGTCAGGCAGACGTTACCAACAGAGAATTAGAGACAATCCTTACTAAAATAGTACAATTACACAAGAAGGATTGAAGCAGTCGCCTTCTTGAAGCAATCTAGTCCTATAGGACAACATGGAAAACAACTACAAGGTTTACCCCTTTTAAGTTACTTTATGGCAAAACTGCCATGTTGCCAATAGAGTTTGAGCATAAGACCTTAAGAACTTCTCTTCAGCTTAACATTCATCTTTCAGAAGCCCAAAAGGAACGCCTCCTGCAGCTGAATGCATTGGATGAGATAAGGAAAGCTTCCCTGCAGCATACTAAAGCCATCCAACAACAAAGAAAGAAATGACATGACCACCATATCAGAACTAAGCAGTTCTTTGCCGGTGATTGGGTGCTGCTCTATGACTCTAGGTACAAGGAAAATCAAGGTAAACTCATGACAAGATGGTTTGGTCCTTATGAAATAGAAAATGTGTTTGATAATGGTTCAGTTCAGTTGGTTGCAATAGATCCTATCTGATTCAAGCTACTGGTTAATGGACACTGTCTTAGGTTGTATCATAATCCAACATCCAAAGAAGAATTTATGAAGCAGTTTGTTTCAGATGCAGCCGCTGATCTTCCTGCAGCAAAAGGCTTCGGCCTTTTTCCTGCAACATCTCTTTAAATTGCTATGTTGCATGCCCATAATAAAGGTGTACTTTTTAAGGAATCCACTTTCTTTGTTTTTCATCCATCACCATCATTCGTTCCATCTTCTTCCACATCACCCATCCATGTCATCCATCCTGTCGTCCCACCTTCATTTATGGTTTTCGTTCTGACCATCATTTTTGTCATTTCAAACTGAGCTGTGATCTTTCCTAGCATCTATGAGCACTTATTATAAGGTACGCGGTATCTTTTATTGTCACATCGTTTATCTATTTCATTTATTCATTAATTGCTATGTATCTATCAGTCATTATTGCCTGTTTTTCGCCTATCCTTTTGCACACATGTGGACACATACCAAATTTTAAGTAGGGGGCAGGGATAATCCATTTCAAACTTTTTCTTGTGCCACTGTTATGTTTGTCAAAAGATAGTTTTATTTTCTTGTACTTACCAAGTACGACTGCGTCCTTTTATCCTAATCAACAAGTTAACTGCTTGATTTGAGTAATTTTTAATAATCATTTCATGCAATTATCCTTTGTATCATTCTTGGAAAAGTACATAAAAGTGACAACAGAAAAGAAATAAGCAGGGCGAAAAATGTTTTTTTTGAATTTTCAGAAGAAGTTTGAGTTTCGGGAATCTCAACAGGGATAATTTGTGAATATGGGTGGCCAGTTAGTGAGATATGAGCCTGCAACTCATGAAGCCTTGACGCAAAATCCTCAAGTGGTTCAGGAATTCAACAATTGTGGATGGCTGAATTATTTTCTGGGGATAGATTCCTTTAATGAGGAAGTTGCAAGTGAGTTTTTGAGAACTCTTTGAGAGGGAGAAGCTACAGTGTGGGGTTTGACAGTAGCTGTTGCAGAATTCACAATACCAACAAATGGACCCTTAGAGGTTTTCAAACAAGGATGCAAACGGGTGTCACTGCCTCCTCCATACTTAGAATATGCCACCTTCATAATCAGGTATTTGACTTGTGAAGGACGTTTTTCCTATTTGCATTCTTATCATTTCAAACTATTGAGTCATATAAGGCACGGTTTAGCTATCAATATTCCAAACTTTTTGTTAAACCTTTTGGAACGTAGTGCCCATGAAAACCAGAGGGGTAAGGACAACTCTATCACCCATCATGCCCTCATTAAATTCTTGATTGAATGTTCCCTGAGGGATGTATCACCCCTTTCTTGGCAAGAATTTGTTGCCCAGAAGGGTCTGCAACCTCCTAGAGCACTCCTTGCACAGCGTAAGAAGAAGAAAAAGAGAGTAGAATCCACGAGTAGGGAAGCAAAGCAAGAATCATCTGCTCCTGCAGCACCTAGTCCTACAGCCTCCACACCAGATTCCCCTACCCAAGTAAAAACTAGGTCTGCTGATAGAAAAGAAAAAGGGAAAATGAAGGTAGGAGAGTCATCTAGGGCATAACAAACTCGAGAATCAAGCCCTCATGTTCAAAAGCAAAAACGTTCTACTCCGCTCTCTCCTGTAGTATCGCTTGTTGCCACCGCAGTTTCACCATCACCTTCTCCTACTAAGTCTAAATCCTCTAGGCAAGTTAGAAGGAGGAAAGCTATGAAAGAGTCTCCTGCAGTTGTTACATTGCCAAAAAGAGTTTCATCAAGGAAACAACGTAAAGTTACCTCAACCTCCGTTCAACCTGAAATTATAGTCATTCCTGAGGAATATGAAGAATTCAGTCATGATGTTTCTCAGAGTGTATCTGAAAATGTTCCACAAAGTTCATCTATTATTCTTGGGAAACTACAAACTGAGACAGTGGAAGTTGAGGAAGCACAAAATGATAGTGGTAATAAAAGGAGGATGCCAAGTCTTGATGACTTGGCTGAAGCAGTTGGGAAAATTTTAAGAGAAACAAAATTTCCTCCTGGGCAACAATAGGAGTCCATCTTGCAGCAAGAGGAAGAACAACTTGAACAATTTAAAGTGTCCAATGAAACACCATTACCCTTTGAAACTTGTCGAGCATTGGTTGTTTATAAAAAGACATTGTTGATTGAATATTTGGAATATCTTAGGATTACATGGAAGCCTGTTACATTTTAGACTTTGAGTTTCTGCCATTTAGCTAGAACTAACCTTCAACAAAGTCTTTGGGAAGAAGAAAAGAAGAAATTGAAAAAGGAATTTGAAAGACAAAAATAGGAAATTCAAGAAATGAAAGAGAAAATGGATGAAATGATGAAGGTAACTGGTAAAATTATGGAATGTAGACCACCACCTAGGGTATATGCTATGTGCCTTAAAGAGCAATTTCTATGGTTCCAATTGATGAGAATTTCTAGAAATTTAGACCCTGACATTCACACAGCTAAGGAATTTAATGATGCATATCAAGTAGCACCCAATTGGCTGAGAAATTATTTATGTGAGTTTTATCTGCATGGTTTGCTAATTCCCTTTGAAATATAATGGAATGCTCTTCTCTACATTGGTGACATTCATCTGAGGTCACTCATGTCTTGGGCGGCCAATGAAACTAACTATGGAAAAAAATTAGAGGCTTATGAAGAGGTTGAAAGGAATGAACCTATTCCGCTGCGACCTGAAAGCTCAGATCCCCACACAATTCTAAGAACTTGGCTTACAGTTGTGTATGGATTCCATGATCCTACAACAAGAATGAAAAAATTTGATATCGGGAAGCAGGTGTATGATGAATTCAAAGACCAAACATATCTGTTTTGGAAGTTTTCATCTTCTAGAATTAAAACAAGATGGGAAAAACTGACTGTTGGTCTGAGGAAATTTGAGCCTCATAGCCCTTTGAACTTTAAAGTAGCCATCAGAAGGACAAAGAAGTATATGCAGCTGGGTCTCCAGGAAAAGTTTGAGTTATGGTTACCATTAACATTTCGACCTCTAGTTTTGATGTGGCCACTTTACCCTTATTTGGCTACAAATGATAACGAGGATGCAGAAACCCGCAGGTATGAGAGATGACAAAGTTTCAGAGGTTTCTACTACAAATTTGAAACTTCATTGCAGGGCCATGCTACTCCTACTGATTTTAGAGAAACAACTAGAAAGCTTAATGTTGGAGGACCATCATTAGGATAAGTAGGGGGCAAATGATGAGCTCAAAATATGCTCATAATTTGAATATTATGATGTATTTTTAATACCCTTACTCTTTTGCTGATGGTTGTTTAAACTCTTTGATTAAAGACTTTTTATCTAAAATCGGATAGTATCTTGTAGTAACACATTCCTATATTCCTGTAGCTTAACATCTCTATGTGTCTATATTTATTGCCCTGTTTGACCTCCCGAATGACTGATATAATGCATGTGGTTTTTGGATAATGAAATGGATTTAGTGTGTGATTAATAAATGTGTATTGTGTTATTGTGTGTGTTCTTTCTTTTGCTTCTATCACCATGTGTATCAC
This sequence comes from Sequoiadendron giganteum, assembly GCA_007115665.2. NCBI lineage: Eukaryota > Viridiplantae > Streptophyta > Pinopsida > Cupressales > Cupressaceae > Sequoiadendron > Sequoiadendron giganteum. The sequence continues at coordinate 354,781,273 of CM021109.1, read as the reverse complement.
AGATTATTGAAAAAGGAATGAATGAGTCAAAGCACAATAGATCTCAGCCCTGCAGTAAAGTCCATTTCTAGCACAACATCGAGGAAGTTGTTCTAGCAAAGACTTTCTGACCGGGTCGTTGGGAGGAAATCTAAATGATCATTAATCTAGGGAGAGTGGAATGCTATATTCTCTTTGAATCGGTTGAACATATATGCTTTCATTTATGAGAAGTCTATTCCTCGGCGTCAGGAAGCATTTATGTCCACGCCTTTCTCTATTAGAGTTAGGTAGTTAGTTGCTTTTCTATAAATAAGTGTTCCTCCTGCGTGAGTGAATAGGAGAGACAAAACAGAGTGTATTAAGATTAGTATTATAATGAGAAACAAAGTTTTGTGTTAGTTTTCTTACAAGCAAAATGATCAATGTATATGATTCCAAGTTTATGAATAAAAGCTGATGAAGTTCTGAGTTCAATTCTTGCATAAACTGGTTGATGCTTGCTAAGGGGGCCCACTTAGTGAGTATCTGTAGTTAGTTGTTTATTTCCTATTGATTATAAGTTATAATTTCATTCTTGAAGGTTTCAGCGCAAACTTAGTTTTATATTGTTCTTGCAACATCGGGAATCCATCCCTGTGTTTGTTCCTGCAGCATAAGACCAGTTCATAGTTTGTTCCTTAGTAATAGTTGTCATGATTTATGATTTGATTAAGTTATGCTTAAGTTAAGAAGACTTTACATTATGTTCCTGCAGCATATGTAGAATTCCTTCCAAGCATTTATTTCTAGTAAATTGTGGTTGAACTGGTTCTTAGTGCACATACAGTGTCGCTCCATTTCAAGTATATGTTCCCTGGTTTGAAAATGTAAATGAACAACCATAAGAAGATGTTAGTCACCTGCTGGAATGTCCAATTCCTAGGTTAGGATTTGCCATGACTTTTATATCCTTTTGTGGAATCGACCATCACTCCTATTAAAGATTTGTTTGATGTTGTGGATGAGGGCCTGAAGAATGTAGCATGTGATGTGGAGGCTGTTGATATACTGAAAAATATGTAATGTTGTTGGTTGGGTTCCTTATTTTTTGTTGAGTTTTTGTTGATGATATGATATGGTTGGGTTGATATGTTAATGTTGTCTATTTCTTAAGTTTTAGCTGCTCTTTTTTGTAAAGGGTTCCAGGCCCCTTCAAAACCCATTTTTACCTCTAATAAAAAATACTACCTTGATGCCAATTCAGATATCCCAACAAAGGTGAAATTTTTGGAGGTAGATGAACAACAAAGCTAAGATTGTGCCAAATAATTTGAGACTTTGAGAGCCCCAAATAGAATCGCAGGTGTGATTGTATCTAATTATTATGAAAAATCTAAGGGACTCAATTGCTTCGAAATTAATAAATCGTTGTATATCCATAATCAAGGAGTTATTATGGAGTGCAAATCTAGTTTTAATTAGCCATACTACCTATTATCATCAATGAAGAGTTGAGCACATTTTAACTTCTTATTTCATTTCTTAGTTACTTGTGTTTGTTATTAAAGGGTAAATAGGTTTTACAAGGATCCTTAAACCTAATTACAACAAAACATCAATAAAAGATTGGTTGATCATGAGAATAACATCACATGATAAACCAAATGTCAATTGAGACAACAAACAAAACAAAAAAATAAACCACAAACACATAGACTTGTTATAGCTTCCTTGATGTTTTTGTAGCCTCTAGCTCCTCATTATAGAGATTTTCATGTAGTTTGACAAATTCCTACAAATCCTTCTCTTCAATGACTTATTATTTACTTGTTGTGTTACTTATCTCAATTCTATTTATATGGGGTTATATTACAGTGACTCATTTGTATTTACCCCTAATTTTAATATTTGTATAATTGGAGAGAAGATTCCAATCATATTGCTAAGAAACTACATATATTCCTTCTCTTAGCGAATTGGTTAATAGGTTTGCAAATTTATTCTACCTCTATTATTTACTTATCAGGATTGGACCACTCCCCTATTTTCTCAAATATATATGATGATAGGACACTAAAAAAATGCCCTTTAAGTTTAAATAAATGTGGTTTTGGGACAAAGTGTTTATGCAACTTCTCAAGGATTGGTGGTACTTGACTCCCTTTCTCAAAGTTTCCAAAATGTTCTAGTTGTGCTCAAAGCTCAAATATATAAAAGGACAAGTCAAAATTGGAATATTGATCACTTTAATAATATCTATGCAAATAAAAATAGAATCTAGAAGGAAAATTTTGACTTAAATGAAGAGATAATGAAACATGGGATGGACAACTCAACCTTTTATAGGAGAAATAATTCAAAGATGACATTGAAGAAATTTAGTCGAAGAAGAATTTCTCTAGAGAGAGGTGTGGCTCAAGGATGGGGGTAAGAACACAAAATTCTTCCATGTTTCTATTGAGATGGGAAGACAAATAAGATAGACTACCTCAATAAAAACTCTACTTTTCAAGAAACTTCTTCATGTGAGAGTATAAAAAGTGAAGCAATCAATTTCTTTGAAGGTCTCCTAAGAAAATAAGTTCAATCCATTCCTTCTTATTTAGATAGTATCTTGTCTCATATCTCATCTTTGATTATAGAAAAATATAATAGAATTCTCCTTTTTGCCTTCTTTCAAGAGGAAGTGAAAGAAATTATGTTTTCTCTTCCTAGTGATAAGGCACCTAGTACAAATGGTTTCCAAACCTTTTTCTCCCAAAAGTGATCAAATTTTATGGGTCATGATGTTTGGGTAGCCCTTAAAGAAGCCAAGAAGAACAAATGTATCCTTAAAAAAATGAATGTCACCTTAATTTCTTTGAGGTAAGTTGGAAATTTCTCGTCAATCCTTCAAAAAAATGGTTTTTCACCTAGTTGGTGCAAGTGGGTCCTTTCTTGCATTTTGAGTCTCATATTCTCCAAAATCCTTAATGAGAGTCTTGTTAGCTTCTTCAAATCCAATTGTGATATAAATCAAGGTGATTCAATGTCTCTCTTCATCTTTATGCTCATGGTATAATATTTAATAAGATCAATAAAGGCGGTGGATATCTAGTAGAAATGGAAAGGCATAAAAATTTCAAAATATTTAGAGCCAATAACTCACTCTAATTTTTCTAATGAAACTATCATATCCAACATTTCAACTTTCTCAAATACTACACAAATAAATGGGTTCTTGATTTTAATTATTACAAAGTATCACGACAGGAGATAAATGCCTCTAAATCCATAATTTTATTTTTTAATACTCCTCCCATATTTCAAGGACAAATCTAAAGGATGCTTATTTTCAAAGCAGGAAGTATCCTCTCTACTTACCTAGAGATCTTGTTATTTTCAAAAGAATTAAAAAATAAATCTTGGGATCTAGTGCTAACCACAATTCAAAGAAATATCAACTCCCATAAAGGAAAATGGTTGATGCTTTTTGGTAGGCTCCTTATGCCAAAGACTATTCTCTTAGTCATCCCTATCTATATGCTATCAGTTCTCAAAATTCCAAACATGGAGTAGTAGTAAAAATAATAAGTCCTTCAAGACAGTTTTCTAGAAGGGTACAAGGGATAAAAAAAAGATGGTGGCATTGATCATATGGAAAAAGTCTAAAAACCAAAAACCTTAGGAGGAGCTAGCCTCCTAAAATTCATGACATTTATTCTCAAAACCCAGACCTAGGTACAATTTTTTTGGAATATGTATGCAAAAATTTATTTAGTAATTTTTTTGTCTAATGCAAGCAAAGTATTTGGAAACCTGGGACAAGGAATGAATCTTCACTATATCAAACCCTTTAGAAAGGTCAAAAATATGTAATTTTGTATTTATTGGTAGGGAAGTCATCCTACCTCACTTCACTTCAAGGGTAATTCACAATGGAGAAGAGGTTTCCTACAAGTAAGACTCATGGAATGGGAACAATCCTCTATTTTTTTCTTAGAATATTCAACACATAAGATCTTTCATCAAAAGATTTTGGGGATCAAGAGAGGACTAAAAAAAAATCACTAGGGAAAACAACATCACAATGATTAGTTAGAGAAATTTTAAGAAACTATCTATCACGAATGACCAAAAGGTTTGATTATAAAACATCTTGAAGCTAAGGAATTTTTTCTACTCCCAAGTTGAAGATAAGATTAAGTGCATGACTCAAGTTAGTAGAGAATATTCAATTAGACATAGATTTTAAAGTCTTACCAGGGAGTCAAACATGGAAGATTAGCTTGTAGCCTTATGTTTGGATAAATCAATCCTCCCCAAAGATATAGATTTCACTTGGTTGGATCTCCACAAAATAATTCTAGCAAGTAAAAGAATGGAAAAAATTGACATATCTCAATGCTACAATTGTGTCCTAAATATAAAAATTGTATTAAAGATACTAATCAACTTTTCATGAACTACAACTTTAGTGTTCATTACTATAATAAGGATTTTTTCCACTCTCTATCAAACATAATTTATAGAGCTAGCCCCTTGTTCATGCAAACTTAACCTATGCTTGCATTTGGAATATATTATTGTTTATTCTTATTTGGTCACTATAGAAAGAAATAAACTTTAGAATTTTTAGAAAAACCTTTTTTCCTATATCCTCCCTCTTGCAACTTATTGAAAGATCTATCTTAAAATCGATAAATGCCTTTGTTCACTGATATAATAACAACTCCAAGGTTTTCACCAATTGGGATATTGAGATTTTAAAGAATTGGAATTTGATCCATGCCCTCCTATGAATGGTTCAATTCATCTCCCAATATAAAAGATAACCTATCTATCAATCAATTGGGATCCCCTTCTATACCACTCATTAAGCTCAATATTGATTGGGTCTCTAGAGTAAATTTAGGGCCCCCAATAATTGGGTGTATTTTAAGAAATGGTGACAACATAATTCTATTGGAAATATCTAAAAAACTCCCTGATGGAACCAACAATGAGGCAATAACCTAGGATTTTCTAATAGGCCTAAATACAACAAGAAGATAAAGATATCCGAAAATCCCCATAGAGGGAGATTCAATGTTAGTAATCAATTCTCTCAAACAAAAAGCTACTACATCTTTTAGATGATCTAGCCTTCACCAGAATTTTTTGTTGATTTCAACAATAACCATAGTTGTGGGGAGAAGAACAAGATTGTAGATGAACTATCCAACATGACCATTGATCTTAAGGAGGATATTGTAAAACTCAGTTGGAAAGTATCTAATAAAATCTAGTCCCTCAAAACAATAACTCAGGATGATCATCATCGTGCCACCTCACCCCATCTTTAGTCATTCACATTTCTAAGTTATATTTTCACTCATAAATTGTTAATTTAGTGTACTAACTATGGATTTCAATTTTGTGTGGTGATTTATGCATTGGTTAAAGTAGTGATGTGTGTTGATGTTAGACAATATTCCAAAAAGGGAGTGGAGTATGTAATCCTCTTTGATTGAGGCGACCAAATTTAATTTTAGCACACTTCTACTGGATCACCTAAATCTTATTGTCCCTCACCGAGAGATTTCCTGGCAACAAATCCTAAATTTATTACTAAGATGTGTAATAAGTGCAATCAAATTGGATAAGTGTTCATTGCTCCTCTTTAAAGGAATCATTTGAGTAGCTATTTTTTCAAGTGAATTTGCATTACTTGGCATTATTTTTACTATAATTTTCAAAATTCTCCCTATCAAGAATATTTTTTGAATCTTCATCCCCTTAAATAGGAGCCCAAGGAATTGGGGCCTTGTTACTTCATGTTCACATTTGACTATGATCATGTGGAGGTGGCTATTAGGTCTATCACCAACATAGGTTGGCTTTTGGATTTCCCTTGATAGTTGAAGTACTCTGAGATAGTCTCTATTTTCTTGTCCAATGCCATGGAATTTGTCTATGACCCGAGTCTTATGTGTTGACTAGGGTCTGAATTTATCCAACCATAATTTCTTCTAGAGGATTCATTCCATTTCATTGTTAAGTAATATGATGTGTCATATGGATTGGTGCTTATTGGGGGGATTTTTATGCATAGCCAACTTTCAAGGTTTTAGTTGGTCATTTGTAATCACAACACTATGGTTGCTAGCCTACAACACAAGATAAATGAATTCAAGGTTGCACTACAAGAACATGCTATCAAACTAAGTATCTTCATGGCTAGTTTATAAGATGATATGTTCAATTCCATATTCTTTCTACTTCATCATGCTTTGGATAATTTGTTTGTTTCCCCTATTTCTACTTTTCCTACTTCATGCAACTTGGACCTTGATACACCCTTGCTTGATGATGATAAGATGAATGCTACTATTTTTAGCTTTGATGAAAGAATAAAAAGTAATTATATCTCTCTTCCATTCACTTTTTTTCTATGTTTCTTTCATGTAATTTTTTTTTAAATTTTAATATATAGGTGGTATATCATCGTTTTATCGATAAAAAAATGTTTTGTATGGGAATATGGTTTTATCCCTACATTTTGGTGTACCCTAACTTATTGAACTGATCTATTTTTTCCCTTTTGGTTGTGTATTCATCTCATTTTCTCTATTTTCTATTTTTTCTCTCAAATCAAAACCTTCTTGTGTTTGTATTGCCTTAACTCTTTTAATTAGTAATTTCTTATATGCTAAAATATCAATCTATTACTAATCTTCCACATAGGAGAAGCTCTAGGTTAAACATAAAATTGAACATGAACCAAACTAATGCTCTAATTATTGAAAATTTGAACACAAATTTTTCTTTATGAAGAGGGATCCTTTTATCATAATTCTCATCTTAAAACCATGGGAATGAGGGATATTTCTAAATTTTTTTGAATGGTTAGACAACTTCACTCATCTAAATAATAATTTCAATCTCTTATATCTACTTGGTGACCTCTATGTCACTTTTATGACAACAAATTATGTAATGGATTTTCCTTAAGGATATTAGTCAAAATTTCAATTAAAAAAGTTCTCTTGATAATACATCCATCTCCCCAAAATCTCAAGCTTCTTCTACTATTTTTCACTCCCAAACCCTATTTCCTAAATTCACTAATCTACATGTTACCTCCCTCATTTTTACTTCGCATTCATCCTAAATTTTTCCCATTAACACTAATCATCTCATTGCTCCTATTTCTAATATCCAACATAACCTATTGTCTCCTCTCATACATATAATACTATCATTCCACCTTTCTCCACCATCTCCCAACTAATTTATAGTCACCCCATCATCACTCATATTCCCACTTCTACTTCCACCACCCACCCCTCCACTATTAATACCATTATAAAGAGATGTTGGAAATAAATATGGTAATCTTGACCCCTACATGTGTCACAAAGTCTCATTATTACCACATAAATAGTTAAGAGTCCAAAATATAACATACATAAGATCACGTGGTACTATACATGTCAATAAGGTCTCTTTTGGACCCATTAAGTACTTGTTGATGGTGTTTTCTACACAACAACAACTCAGACATAATATTATATCCTATCTCTCTTGAAAGATAAATCTCTATGGGAAAAGAGATAACCACAAGTTATCTAATGTCAGGTCTCGACAATGCAAAAAAACAACCTAGAGATAATGTGAAAATGTTGATAATCACAAAGGGACCTTACTACGAGAAAATACTGGATTTTGAATTTATCAGATCTAAACAATAAATTGATACTTGAAATCCTCAATTGAACACAAATAATAAAGAAAATAACAAAAGATAAAGGTTTCAGAGATAATTCTAAGACTAATTCTAACCCTAAGACTGGCAATGCCAAAAGATAAGATGCTCAAAATGGACCCATCTCTCATAAACCACTTTCTGTTTGACCCAGATAAATCTACAATCTTACAAGAATAGTGCAATCTTCTGAGGTATTTAAAGATTTTCAAATCATAAACATTCATTCAAGACAATCCCGTTGCAACTAAAATGAACAAACATTCATAATTTAACTAAGCACAATTTTAAGTCTAGGCTAACTTTGTAAAGTAGCTAACAATCAACTAACTGCAAAAAGTATGGACTAGAGATCTCTACAAACATTCCAAACATGAAACCCTAAGCATCACCAAACTATATAACAAAGAACTTAAGCAATTTTAAAGATAGAACAACAAAAACCATGTCAGATAAAACTTAACACAAGAGAGATACCAAATCACAATATCCTTTCTTATATTAGATCACCCAAAATGACAACAATTCCAACCTTTTGTTACAATACTTGCTTGAAAGTAAACCCTAATTTGCTCAAATGTGATTTTTTTTAACTTGCCACTCTTCTATTTTGTCTTCTATTCTATGTCCCCTTACAAATGAGGCAACATTCCCAATTTATAAAGAACCCCCAAGATAGGTCAGCCCAAATAAGGTTTTACAATAATAAAAATGCCACACAAGAGGTTGACCTCAAAAGATATTTGAATATAACATGAAATGTGCAATTTGCACCAATTTCATCCAAGTCGGCCTAGGGTCTCAAAAAGTCGGCCTAATGCATGTAGATAATGGGAAGCACAAACTTTGATGTAGCCCCATATAATTACTTCCCATCCTTGTCCTTAGCTCGATCCTCTTCACCATGCACTGCCAACAACACTTTGTCCAACTTAGCAATAGGTGGCAAAGGCAAAACCCTAACTCTTCTTTCAAGAGACATAATGTCATCTCTTGCCCGCCTTACCGTGCCATCCAAACCGGCCCTATTTGTCAAATATCTGTCAATAATTGCAATGTAAGTTGCAACATCATCTAGCTGATGTTTAGTGACTGGACCGTCACTGATTGGAGAATAGAAATCTCTCCACCATTTCCTAAGTTGTTCCAAATTGAAATTCTTTGGAGTGAACTTCTTCCTCCCTATCATAATTTACAAGAATGAGATACACTTATCATGAATACTAGTCAAAGTGTCCTCAATCTGCCTTCCTTGTTTGTGAATCTTCTTCAAGGCCCTTTGCCTCATCTGCAAGATCTCAAACCATTCCCAAGGCTCAGAAACCCTTGGAAAAGGAAGAATCCCACTCTTTACTAGTTTATCCTCAATAAACTCCATGATTGTTTTCACTTTCTGCAACAGGAGATCAATGTCTTCTTTGTCCTGAGCCAACACAGTTTTCAACCAGTCCACTAACCTCATGGAATCCCCTGCACTCGACAAGATATATTTGATGGCACCATCTCCTTTGGACTGGAATCCATGCAACCAACCAATTGTGGCATGTGTAGTGCCTTTCATTCTTTCAAGTTCAGAGATTGTTTCCTGGGGGAAGAAACCTGCAATAGAGGAGGAAGAGCCAATAGATTACAAGGGTTTCATCAACTCCTGCAAGTACTTCTTCAATTTCTCATTCTCTCTTTCCAACTCATGCCTGGACCTCTTTCTTCAATCTACCCACAATTACCGCACTGGAGCCCTCATACTCTTCAATGTCTTGCTCCATAGAAGCATTCCCTAAGTCAATGGTCTACACATGATAATCCTCTATAGTTACGTTGTCTTTATCTTTCTCTAGATCAAGGGTAGCAATGTGAGCCACTCGGTTGCCCGATCCATCCCTCTCAATCCTGGACACAACCCTAGTCTTCTTCTTGGTTTTCCCCTTTTCAATATTGGCCATTAGGTCATCCCAATTGGGAGGAGCATCTTCCACTATCACCAATTTACTCTTTAATTCTCTGTCCAGCCAGCCTGGAACAGTAGATGTGGTTGGCACATTATCTTGTTTCTCCTATTCCTGTTGAACACTAGGAGCATCCTTCTCAACACTTGGCACATTAGGGATTTCCCTAGTTGAATCCTCTTTGTCTAAAGACTACTCCTCTACAATCTGTGTCGGTCAAGGGATCCTAGCTGGTATCTCCTCATGTTGAGGGGATTTGTTCAATTGCTCTTCTACAGGTGAATCCACATAGGCTACCAAGGGAGATTGGATTACCTTATCTATTTCTGCCTCGGCATTGCAGAGGTCTCCTTCCTGAATTTCTTCTTCACCCAAGTCCTTAGGATCCTCATCTTTCCTTGGATCTTCTTGCACATTTCCAGTATCTTGAGGAAGGGGAATGCTCTCTTGCTCAATGATAGGAGTAGTCATAGGAACATCCTCTTTTTCTACATCATCCTTTGGAGAAGGAGTCCTTGACCTCCTCATGTATACCTGTGTCTTCTCCCCTGAACTCTCTAGCTCTACCATAGGTGGGTCAAATTCCTTTTTTGATTTGGAAGTTTCTTTTTCCTTTTGTGACAGCCTCACAAGTCTTCTTCTCTTGGTCAAGGGAGTAGTGGTATCCACTTCTTCCTTTTCCTCTTTATCCTTCTCAGTCCCTCTCCTTGAGACATGCTTTCTCTTTTTGGCAATAGGCTTTCTTTGTTTACTCATATCTGCTACCTCCTCAATTTGAACATCTCTAACTTTAATCTTGAAGGGAGAGTCCACCTTGGCCTTTCCTTTAGGATCCTACTCATGTGACTCCTCAGAAGCAAAATGAGACTCCAAGTCTCCCATCAAATCATAGGTGCATTGTACACCTTCACTTTCTAGCTCTAATATCTTGTGCTTCAGCCACATTTTAGTATACTTTATCACTAGAGTCATAATTTTCTCCAACTCTGTCTTCTCTTCCGCCAACCAGTCAATCTCTCCAACCGGTTTATCCTTCACAACCTCAAAGATATGACCTTGGATCGAATTTCCATCCTCCTCTACTTGGTTAGGAATGGATTTTATGTTGTACAATCTTACCAAGTCCACTAGCAACTTGGAGAATTTCTTCTTCCTTACATCAAATTCATCGCCAATGTTAGCCCAATAATCTTCAATGTTATATTTGTGGCTATACTCCCTGTTGGCCTTCTTTTGTGCCTCACCTGTGATATCAAACCTTGCCCTTTGAAAAGAGAGACCAAAGGTACTCATTTCCTCTTCAAAAGCATGAGCAGACTGGATTGAAGGGCAAACCTCATTTGTTCCTATCTTTAAGGGGAAATCATTCCCAAACCCTGTTTTATGTTTATCCCCCTTCACAATCACATCAAAGTCACAAATCTTCCTACTGACCTCCAGTAGTATGATTTGATCAGTCGGGTACCTTGGGATTCTGTAGGGAGCCCTTTGATAACCATCAATCCTAATGTAGGAGAAGGTGGGGAATTGGATGAACCATGCCCCATACCTCCTTATCAATTCCTTTGCTTTGTCTGAAATTTTCACATGCTCTGCTCCCTACAACAACCTGGTAATGTACATTGTAAAAGAATCATTTGCTCTTCTGTAGCTACCTCCTGCCAGGTGCAGTTGTGGATACACCTCATAGATTGTGTAAGATGGGGAAAACAAAATAGATTAGATTAAAGTGACAACCAACACTTATAAACTATTAACCTCATCCAAACAAGAGATTACAAACAAAGAGAGAAATCAAAATGAAATTAAATGAAATAAAGCACTCCCCTTTGGAGTTGATTCTTTCTCTTATCTCTCCTATTTCTTCTTATGCCACTATTGCCCTTAGATTTGTTGTTGAAGTTGTGCAAATACTTGCAAATAATAAGCAAGAAAGTTGGAGATAATTAGCTATTAAATTGAAAATGGAGGAGAAGGGTTGCTTTTATAGACAACCATTCGAATGGACGGATGATATTGATCTTCTAGAAAGATTCTAAGATCAACAGATGAGGATTCATGAGAGGGAGGTTACGAAATGGATGGCCAAGATCGAGTTTCTAGAAAGATGCCAAGATCTACGGTTTAAAATTCATGCAACCAAAATATGCCATGCATGGAAAATATATGACGTCGATGGCTATGATGCCTGATGGTTATGACAGACATGCAGGACATGCAGGCTATGACATGAAATAATGATAGGGGATCTTTGACCAAAACGGAGGATTTTAAATTATTTATTCAAAAATGGAGGAGGATGACAAGTGGATTTTAAATTATTTATTTGGAGGAAATGAAAAAGGAGATTTAATTAAATTCATAAATTTAATTAAAGGAGGAGATAGAAATTAAATATGGATAATTGATTTGGATCAATTATTTAAAGGAGAAGAATGACACATAAATAAATAATTTCGTCAATTATTTAATTATAGAAGAATAAAAGGTCAAATAATAATTATTATCTGACTATAGACATGTGATGAAAGATAAATAATTAAATAAATAATGATTTATTTAATTATTGAAGAAAGGGGTATTAGTGATGCAATTAATTTATTTTAATTGATTAGGATAGAATAAAGATTGGAAAGTGAATTAATTAAATAATTAAAAAATCATTTAATTAATAAAGAAATATGATCAAGAATAATTAAATAATTAAAATTATTTAATTATTAGAGGATGATGACTAAGGAAAAAACGTTGCTCATAGATCTTAGGACATTTTCCCCCTCTTTGATAGAATGCAGTTCATCGCGTTGTGTCAAAGAAATTTAATTCTGAAATATACCCCAGTGTAAAGGGAAAGGGGAAGGATGACCAAGAGGATTGTGGTATGCCCCCTCGAGAGGACATGCAGGTTCAAAGAATATGAATGTGCTCTCGAAATGGAAGATAAGACTAGAGGATGAAAGATAGAAGAAATGTTAGCATGAAGGAGATGGATGTTAGTGTGAAAAGGAGAAAGAAGATAGATAGGAAATGATAAGGGAACCAAATTTCATGCTTACATTTTTATATTTATCATCATTAGGTGTCAAAAATGTCACAAATGGACCACAAACACCATGGTATGACATAAACCAAGGTGTGCAAGGTGACCATTTGGGAGAGACAAATAGTCAAAAAGACAAGGAATGCCCCAGCTCATACTAGGGACTTGATTGTCCTAGTCTTTTTTCCCAAGACAAACCACAAGCAACAAACAAAGAAAAGAGGCCATGATCCATCATTTTCCCTCTAAATCCATTGATAGGACATCCTCGAGGAGACCAGTAACATGACTTAAAACCAATCAAAAAGATAAGAAAATCCAGACCAACAAAGTGTTTGCCAAGATAGTGTTTTCCAGTGATAATGATGATTGGTTGATTCATTGATTAGGTTGACCAAGATGACCGAGTTGATTGATAGGTTAATAAGGATGGATAAAGTGATTTGATTGATCATGCCTAGCCTTAGGAAGGACATGTCCTGATGAAGGCAAGATTGATTAACCAAGCTAATTAGATGGATTGGTGTGACAAAGCTGATTGATAATGATAATGCCCAATTTCAGGAAGGACACGTCCTGATTAAGGAAAAATTGATTGAAAAATTTGACAAGATTGATTGATTGTGCTTGATTTCAGGAAAGACACATCTTGATCAAGGCGATATTGATTGAAAAAATTGACAAGATTTTTATCACCAAGTGATGTGATGATACCCAACCACAAGAAGGACACATCCTATTTAGGTAGAGGACACATCTGATAAAGTTGACCAAGTGGCAAGTGTTGACACGAAACCTAATTGCAAGGACACATCCTGCTTAAGGTGAATGACAAGGTTCAGAAAGTCTAATCCCAAGAAGGGTGTATCCTGATAAAAGATAAGATATAAGATTGAATGAGACAAACGACATAATGCCCCATTTTGATATAAGACTAGTGACCTAATTGAGTTGATGATAAAATAATTGATGAATGAAAGACTTAATTTGTTTGTTGTTTCTTGATGTAGTTTGAATGATGATTGCTTTTGGATCAAGCACCCAACCCAACTCGATGAACCCTAAACGACTTGACCTAGGGGGCCTCGAGGGCTCATATATAGATGGCCTTGCCTACATAGCAGTGCACACAGACCTCGTAGTTCGACATGACTTGGCTTTGTCTTATTCAACAAAATACTGGGTCATGATTTTATTTGGACAACCTAAAGGAAATGACCTAATGCCTCAGGGGCTCATTTAAGATGAGCCTTGCCTATGTAGCAAATGCACAGAGGCAACATAGTTCAACCACTCTAACAAAATTGATTCAAACTTAGATGTAGATTTAGACTGTGTTTTTCAAGAGTTTTGAATTTTTCTGATGTTTTTGGATTTTGAGGATTTTATGATTTTGAAATGTTTTGATTTTTTTTATTTAGTTTGAAATGTTTTGATTTTTTTTTTGTTCAGGACTTTTTATGGTTTTTATGGATTTTGAAGGTTTTAAAGGGTTGATACCATGTATTATTTCCCATGAAGATGCAAGTCAAGGAGTTGCCCCTAGTCAAGTATAAGACTAATTTACTATGCGCAATGGGAAGCGACGAATGCGATAGGTGGATATGAAAGCGAAGGATGCTAAATGTCAGTGGTTTTCAGTCCATGGAAAGGATGACACTTTATTATGGATGATAAATATAAGGATCATGGAAAATGCATGTGAAATATACCCACAATCAACCAAAAAGGCATGCACAAGGACCCAAGGATGAACATGATCTTGCCCCTAGTCAAGCTGAAAACCAATTGATAGGTGATGGTGATGATGACATTGTTTGATAGGGGAAGGATACATCCCAAAACAACATGAGGATGATGATTATGTGACTAAAGGATCAAGGTTTGCAGTAGGGCTAGGAACAAAGCCAAGGAATGTTTTGGATGATGTGCAGGTTGCATAGCAATATTGTATGAATTAGACTCATTGCATTTGGAATGACTAACCTTAGAACTAGATGGGATTATGGAGGGCACTTGGATAAGTGAGTTAGAATCCTTAACCAATAACAAGGGAAAAAAAGTCCATCAATAGGTATGAAAAGATAATGGATTGATTTTGGAAAAGGATAAGAAACATAAGGATTATTTGCTGAAAAAAATTAGCATATGATCTCTAAGGAGTATGTTGCATGGGAATAATTTGTTTTCTCTAAGATATGGGTTTGGATGAATTCTATGAAGGAAATGAAATGATATTCAATGGGTAAAGGTATGACCAAAGGATAAACATGTCACGAATTTTCCCAAAGCTTGATTTTTGTTTGTGCCCCATTTCTTATCAAGATCAAGGTAGGTGGGAGAAGGGATGGAAATGATATGGATTAGATGGAAATGTTATTAAAAAGGCATGGGAGATGAGACAACTTGCCCCCAAGTGTAATGGTCCACATAGATAATTTATTTTAAACATGATGCATGTTTGCCAGGTTTTCATCATGGTTCTTATCCAATGCGCCATAAAAATGGTTTTCACTATTGGATGAAATTTTTCTCTTTACTATTTTCTTTCTTTTTTTTTTATTTAAAAAAAATAAATTTTATATCGACTTGATGTTTTGGACGATCGTTGATTGCTTTGAATCCTTTGGTGGTGTTGATGTAGATACCGGTGTCATGATATGCCAATAGTGACCTTGATGAAGTAGTTGTCTTGTTAGGATCATAACACTTGCATACAACTGATCAATGTCATTGTGATCGTCTCTGATACTAGGTTTGGCCTTATCAAAACATGCACATCATGATTGAGTACCATGGGAGTCCTTATGATAAAGAGTTGCTGGCAAGATGCAACGAATTTGTGAGGTACAATTTTTGGAATGATGGATGATGGTAGCCATGGAAGGATTATTTGGACGTTTGGATGTAGCAGTTTTTATTTTCCAAACTTGGGATGGTGGATGATGGAGTTTGGAATTTTGATTAGGATAGTGTTTGGAACCAACATTTTTATATGCCTTTCTTGATGACCATTTTGAAGGAGGTGGACATTTACTATATGTGGGAGTCATATTTTCTTGTGGCTCCATATTTTGATTGACTTTTAAATTTGGAATATTCTCTTTGCTTGATCCAATTTTCTTTGGGATCCATTTTAACTTTATTTGTCCACTTGTATTTTTGTTTGATTCAATGGCCTTTGAAATTTGATTTTGAACTTTGGATTTATAATAAATTTTTTTGTTGGTTCCAAATGGAAGATTTATTCATGTTGGAACGATGGTTTATGGTTTGGATGGAAGGAGTGTTGGCAACAACCTTATGACAAGGACTACTCATGGCCTCCATTTTGATGTTTGTATTAGATAAAGTTTCCCCCAATATCGAGGAGGTACCACTAACATCATTTTATTCTCTAATTGAAGAATAACCAAGACCTTGATGTCTAGGATTTTCATAAAATTATATTGGTTCTATAATGCCTTTCTCATGTAGGCCTAGTCCTCTTCGTTGATATTGCATTCTTTGATAGATTCTATTTGCGATTGGGTATTTGTTGTTTTGAAAGCAAGATGAAAACCCATCATTCTGTATGTGGAAATTGTTGCTTGGAACCTCCTCATCTGCAAGAAATCCTGCTTTGACAAAGGTGGATGCTCCTAGTTGATAGAATTTTTTGGAATCATCATTCATCATGCTTGTTTCTTCCTGATCATTTGGGATATCGATTTGATTTGTGGTACATTTTGTATCATCTTCTTTGACTTGATGCATAGTAGCTTCTTTTTGTTCTCCTTTGACTTGATCAATAGTAGTTTCTTTATGATCTTGTTTGATGTTTTTGAAAAGTTAAGTAGCATTTACAGGGTGCCCTACCCTTCACAATGGGCTGAAAAGGCCAAAGGAAAACATAGTTCAAACAAAACTTGAAGATTAGGAAAAACCAGAAACAGTTGACCGACAACTATTGAAAAAAAAGGGAATTAAGCAACCCCAGAAACAGAGGGGTCAAGGATGACTCCACGAATCATGGGCCGAGAAGCAGCAACAGAAAGGGGGAGCCCCTTCTTCTTTCGAAGGAAAACCGACCAGGGAGGTTTAGAAACAAGAACCAACGGGGAAGGAGAGAGGAGCGGCTCCACCCTAGACACCACAGGAGAGGAACTAACAAGTAGCAAAGGAGGCAGCTGCAGAACAACAAATATCAAGTCATTCAAAGGACCAATAAAGGCATTCAACAATGAGCAGACAAAAATAAACAGTGCAATGTCAGCAGAACCAGAAGAACAGTCAGGCACCTTCAGCCTAGTGTCAGCAGAACCAGAAGAACAGTCAGGTACAGTCAGCCCAGCGTCAGCAAAATGCTCCAAAGGTGGTTCCACGATAGGGAAGTCCGGGAGAGGAACAAAGGCATGCTCATTAGCCCCCATAGAAGAAGTAACCAAAGGAGAACCCATCGTGAGGTGATCCAAAAGAGCATCCTTCCACCAAGTCATAGCGCCCTTGCGATGAACAAGAGGACAAGCAGAGGCCAGATGACCCACCGAAAAACACCTCCGACATCGAAAGGGGAGACCCTCATAGTCAAGAAGCTGCTTCCAAGGTCTATCCTCCACCAGCAAAACCACATCCCCAAAGAGCGGTTTAGAAATGTCCAAATCGACTAACATCCATGCTACCGTGGTGTGCCCAAACTCCCTAGTTGTATAATCCACCATTAAGAAATGACCAATGGTATTGCCAATGGCCTCGAAGCAAGATTCCTCCCAAAACTGAAGAGGAAGGTTTGGCAACCCGACCCAAACAAGTCTAATGTTCAACGGCTCTGTAAGGGGGTTGAAAGATCGAGACCAAGGTCTGATAGTCAGCAAATGAACACCCCACATCCACCCTCTGTCCAAAACACTATTTCGCTCAAGTGGGGAGCCAAAGGTAGCAATGAAAAAACCCCTAGCACTAGGGTAGAGCTCGATTTCCCTAGTAACCATGGGCTTCTAGGAAGCTGCCACCCAGTCATGGAGGTTTGATACCTATTTTCAAATAATACTCCTCATTTCCCATGATCTCAGGACCAAAAATCACCACGGGGAAGTCCCAAGCACAGGGAAGAGACCAATGAGAAGGAGGCCGAGACCCCGCTCGAGCAGCATCAAAAAAGGACTTTGCCTTTCCTGCAGAGCACCCACCAGCCAGAGGACGAAAGGTAGGAGCCGAGTCCGCAAGCCTGCCAACCGGACCAACCACAATCAAGGTCAGGGGAGGATAGGAGCCCCCCAGCGGTAGAGAGTCTGGTGACACCACTCCCCACCACACCATTCGCTGGCAACGCAGGAGATGCTAGAACTGCTGGGTGTGAAACAAAAGTAGAAGATGGAGGTTGCCAAAGAGCAGAGACACCACCCATGGAGCCAGGGCTAATAATGCCACCAAGAATAGAGGGGGAAACCTCCACTCCACTCGCTAGCAGCACACGAAACCCATCCGTAGCAACCTTCACCACCGCAGCCATAGATGACCCCTTGGAAACTACAACATCCATCAACCCATCTGCATGTTGCAGAGTGTTTGCAATCGTACCCAATGACTCAACTGCCCATTGCAGAGAGCTTGCATTCACGCTATTCCTCTCGCCCACACACATTTTCCATCTTGTTTGATGTTATCCATATCACTCATTTGATTATCTATGTGTCCAAAGGAGGCAAGTGTCTCATTTTGGGAAATGGAGGTGTTTTGTGTTTGGATGAGGTTATCTTCAAATGTTTGGTCATGAATGGCATAAAGGCCGATGAGAGGATCATTTTGGACATCATGTTCAAGGGTAGGATCTTGGTCAAAAATAGGTGTATCTTGGACAACATGGTTGTGAATAGACGTTTGAGCAAGGATAGGTGTATTTTGGATGCCATGATTATCTAGAAGGACTTCTTGGATGGACTTAAGGATGGGGTCATGGGATGGACTACTTTGATCTTGACATGAAGGTAAAGCTATGATGTCATGCTTTGGACTTTTATTTTGACATGTATCCCAAGGTATAGGCAATGTGATGTGGTTTTGGAGACCCTGACCAAATGTATTTTCATGACCAAATGTAGCTTGGGATGGAATGAATGGAAATGGGCTAGTGGATGATGGATTAGGATAAGATGTGGAGGATTGGAATGGACTAGAAAAATATGGATTATGATAGGATGTGGAGGATTGGAATGGACTAGTGGAAGGTTGGTTTCCCTTGTCAAAGTTAGGATAGGGATGATTAATGGAATTTTTTTGGGGATTAATGGCATGGATTGTGCTAAGGGACTCTTGATAGTGAGGGTAGATGGATGAAGGACTAAAGCTTATGGATTGTTGGTAAGAAGGGTATGTGAGTAGTTGGTATTGACAATTGAGGATTGATTGGTATTCAACTTGACTACGACGAAGGTCAAGGTAGAGTGAAGACATGATCAGTAATTTGGATTAGCATGGATAAGGAAAAATTAGTGAGGACCATACAAAAATTGTGACCTTTGGATGACAATACAAGGTTCCAATGCAAAATGGATATGAAACTATGCTATTTTTTGTGATTTTCAAGGATATAAGGATGCAAAGTGCCAATGTACCTAAGACCAATATTAAGGAATGATAATGACTCTGTTACCAAGGATATGATATGCAAGGATGAACCTATGGGTAAATGAAAACTAAAGATATCACTAATGGAAGATTTGAACAATTTTCTTTCTGGTTTTCGATAGAGGTTGTTTGATATCAAATTGGACAAGTTTGGTTTTGGGTTTTAGCTTGCAAAATTTGGAATTGTTTCAAATTGAATGTGTATCTTTTCCAGATTTGTGTAAGGTGTTTATTTGTTTCAATGTCTTATAAAAACACTTGGCAAACACAATATCCTGTCTTTGAAAATTTGAAAACATGCACAATGAAGACAAGCACAACCCTAGGTTAAGCAAGGACAATATTCGCTAGATTCCACGTGGGTTTCCCCAACCACACTTTTTCTTACCAAGGAATGATAATGACTCTGTTACCAAGGATATGATATGAAAGGATGAACCTATGAGTAAATGAAAACTAAAGATGTCACTAATGGAAGATTTGAACAATTTTCTTTCTGGTTTTCAATAGAGGTTGTTTGCTATCAAATTGGACAAGTTTGGTTTTGGGTTTTAGATTGCAAAATTTGGAATTGTTTCAAATTGAATGTGTATGTTTCTGTATTTGTGTAAGGTGTTTATTTGTTTCAATGTCTTAAAAAAACAATTGGCAAACACAATATCTTGTCTTTGAAAATTTTAAAACATGCACAATGAAGACAAGCACAACCATAGGTTAAGCAAGGACAATATTCGCTAGATTCCACGTAGGTTTCCCCAACCACACTTATTATTACCAAGGAATGATAATGACCCTGTTACCAAGGATATGATATGCAAGGATGAACCTATGGGTATATGAAAACTAAAGATGTCACTAATGGAAGATTTGAACAATTTTCTTTCTGGTTTTCGACAGAGGTTGTTTGATATCAAATTAGACAAGTTTGGTTTTGGGTTTTAGATTGCAAAATTTGGAATTGTTTCAAATTGAATGTTTATGTTTCCAGATTTGTTTAAGGTGTTTATTTGTCTCAATGTCTTAGAAAAACACTTGGAAAACACAATATCTTGTCTTTGAAAATTTTAAAACATGCACAATGAAGACAAGCACAACCCTAGGTTAAGCAAGGACAATATTCGCTAGATTCCACATGGGTTTCTCCAACCACACTTATTCTTAGTGTGTGAATCCAGAAGCTTGGCCGCATGAGCTCCCCCTTACATTGCACTCACTTCTCAAGCCAACCAAGCTTCCAAACCCCATAAAAATCTCATGGCAGGTTGATCACCTCTACTAAGAACTGCGAGAATGTGGATGCCTTCACAACGACCATTGTTGTGCTAGCAAATAGAAGGATTTTGGCAACTACATAAAAGTTTTTAGTTTGGGACCCCCCTTCGAGTGGCCATACATGGGGCACAAGATTAAGCTCTATTTAGAAGACACTCCAGCCTAAAGAGGTTACGTTCAATAGGGTTTTGGGGAGTACTACTTAGTCTGTATGACACATCCGCACTCGTAATCCTAAGCTTTCCCTTAGGATTCACATTTATATACTGGTCAAGGGTAGCTCGACCAAAGAGCTCCATTGCCAGTCTGAGTTGCCTTGGGGTGAGTACTTTTTCCCACCAAAGAAGGCCACGTTCTAGAGGCAATAACCGTTTCTCTTACACCCAAGATCACATAAATGCGTAAGGGGAGAGGATACTTCGATTATTGCATCAAAGGGTGACACAAAATTGAAGACACTTGTAAATTTTAATTACCAAATGATAATGTGAGGAGGACACACAAAACACTTTGTTTATTTTAAAAGTTTAACTTGATGTGAAACAAACAAAAGTTCATTTTAAGCCAATGACATGAAATGCATGTTCATTTTAACCATATGAGTGTGCATGCAATTTGTGTTCTTTTTAATCCCATGACATTAAATGCATGTTCATTTTAATCAATGAGTGTGAATGGAATTTGTGTTCTTTTTAAGCCCATGACATGAAATGCATGTTCATTTTAATCAATGAGTATAAATGAAATTTGTGTTCATCCCATGATATGAAATGCATGTTCATCAACCAATGAGTGTGCATGCAATTTGTTGTAGTTGTTGGAAACAAACAAAATTGATTATGCCTAAAAAAATTAAAAGCTCGATTTTTGTTTTTAAAGATTTTTTTTTTAAACTCCCTCCAAACTGTGCCACATGTTAAAAATAAGAGATTAGTAACTCAAAAGAAATGTTTAATGACAACATAAAATTAAAATAGCCATAACTTTCTCAAAACTTAACGAAATTTGAAATCGTTTGTATCCATGAAAAGCTAAAACTCAAACCTTCAAAGCTGAGAAATTATTTTTCCAAGATTCTACATGAAAAAAATGTTATAGGCAAAAGAAAACACGGGTTTTAACAACTAAACTAAAAAAAATAGCAAATACTAAAACAACCATAACTTTCTCAAATCTTAAAGAAATTTTAAACCGTTTGAAGTTTCAGAAAGCTGAAAATGAGGGCTACAAAAGCCAGATGATGATTTTTAAAGAATTTATGCACATATTTTTTTGTGCTCAAAAGAAGATGACGGGATTTCTTGTATGAATTCTTGGCTATAACTAATGCTTGATCTTGAATCACTTCTCTTGCTCTCCTATTTCTCTTTTTTGCAATCTTTTCCCTCAGATTTGTTGCTTCACAAGTGCAAATACCTGCAAAAAAGTAAGTAGAGATTTGGAGACAATTAACTGTTAAATTGAAAATGGAGGAGAAGGGTTGCTTTTATAGACAACCATTCGAATGGACAGACGAGATTGATCTTCTAAAAAGATTCTAAGATCAATGGATGAGGATTCATGAGAGGGAGGTTACGAAATGGATGGCCAAGATCAAGTTTCTAGAAAGATGCCAAGATCTATGGTTGAAAATTCATGCAACTAGAATATGCCATGCATGGAAAAGATATGACGCCGATGACTATGACGCCTGACGGTTATGACATACATGCAGGCTATGATATGAAATAATGATAGAGGATCTTTGACCAAAATGGAGGATTTTAAATTATTTATTCAAAAATGGAGGAGGATGACAAGTGGTAAATAAATAATTTATTTTAAATTATTTATTCAAAAATGGAGGATGACAAGTGGATTTTAAATTATTTATTTGGAGGAAATGAAAAAGTAGATTTAATTAAATTCATTAATTTAATTAAAGGAGGAGATAGAAATTAAATATGGATAATTGATTTGGATCAATTATTTAAAGGAGAAGAATGACACATAAATAAATAATTTCATCAATTATTTAATTATAAAAGAATAAAAGGTCAAATAATAATAATTATCTGACTATAGACATGTGATAAAAGATAAATAATTAAATAAATAATGATATTTTTAATTATTGAAGAAAGGGGTATTAGTGACACAATTAATTTATTTTAATTGATAAGGATAGAATAAAGATTGGAAAGTGAATTAATTAAATAATTAAAAAATCATTTAATTAATAAAGGAATATGATCAGGAATTATTAAAATTATTTAATTATTAGAGAATGATGACTAAGGAAAAAATGTTGCTCATAGATCTTAGGACATTTTTCAATGTCTACAGATTGCATCCTGTCCGAATACACCTCTAGTGCTCAACGCCTTGTATGGGTGGAATCTTACAAATGCATACACCAGGTAGGAAGTCATGGTGAAAGTCTTGGTCTGCAAGACATTGCACATTTGCTCATGTATAACTGCACTTATGACACCTGCTCAGTGGTAATCTATACCCTGCTCCATCCGAGTAATGACATTAAACATCCAGCTTTGAAGAACTCCTGCACTCTTTAGCCCTACCAACCTGTTGAGGAGAGTGATAACATTATAATATTCCCTTTTGAAATTAAGCCTAAATAACTATTTTGACAACTTGGAGAAGTGGGACTTGGGCTTCTCCAACCAAGAATTGATCACCTGTTGAGATTTAACTACATTTTCCTCATAATATTTCTTTGCTATATCCGTATCAAAGGCCACCACATGTGACCTATCAGGTATATCAAAAGTCCTAGCAATGGACACATGATCAAATCTTGCCACAATTCTTCCCTGAGGGCCATCTATCCTCTATGTTCCCTTGTCATAGTTTTTGGCACATTCGAGCACCAACTCATAGCACTGTATTGTGGAGGGGAAACCAACTACGTGTGCTAACCCAGATTCTAGAGTTCTTTTAGCCAACAAAGGGAGGTTTGGTGCTACCATCTCAGCTTTGAACTCCTCATAATCCCACATACCCACATTGGTATCAATGATCCCTGACCAGACGAAAGTCAATCTGCTCTTAGGAGTCCTACTCTTTATGTCCATTTTAACCTTTTCTACATTAGAGATAGCATAAATTTCAGCACTTGGATCTGTTGCCTTTCCCTTGCCATGCCCAACAACATCTTGTCCTGATCCTGCCTGCAAACAAGTAAAACAACCATAATGAGGTCCAATACAAATTCCAACATCAATTATTTCAAAGTTCAGGGTTTAGCCTCCACAGAATTCAGACTAGAGAGGAATTTCGGGGAAATATGGACCAGGTGGAATCTAGCGGGACAAACATACAAACCCCACAATATCAATTAATCAATGAATACAATAAAAGGATAACTTAGAACCACTTAGAATAAGTTCATTTAATCATTGAAATTCATTATCAATAAGCAAATTCCTCTTGTAACAATCAGATTCTTCATTTCCATAAAACTTTGGAAGAATCCACCAGAGACAGAAATCCCTGAAAACGGCAACGGTTTCAATGATCTGTGATAACAAAGGAGGCCAAGAACATCCGGGAAAATCCCAACAAAGCGGATTTCAACAAAAGTGAGACAAATTCACAGTGGAAGCAAGAATTTGGCAAAACGGCTAGGCAACGGACACCGGGAAAATTCGGTGGGAGCAGAATTCCGCGAGGTAAGCAAAAGTCCATATAAATAGAAAATTATGAAGAAAGAAGGAGAAATAGGGAGACTCGGGGAAATCCAACAAGGATGGAATTCCATGAAGGCAATGAAAAACCAAATGCCCATGTTTTCCTCGTCCTCACACAAAAAAGATCAAACAACACGGACTAAGAGCCTGCAACTCGATAACGACTTGACCTACACATCCAATGGATCAATCATGAATTTAAAACTCCCCTCTCAACAATTTGAAAGGGATTGGCTATGCCCTAGGTCAAGAACCCTAAGAACCTCCACCATGAAAGCACAAAGAAGATCAGACACAACTTTCTTGCAAAAAAATAAAAAATAGGAAGTTTGTGGCAAAGGCAAGCAAGCCCCGAAAACAACAACAAAAGACCATCCAAAGCAAATATTCAAGAAAATCAACCAGATGGACTGACAAAACATGGAAACCCCAGATGCCCAGACATGGCACACACACACAAACAAAAGATGGAGCAACGAATAACATGAAAGCGCACAACAAAGCACTAAAACCAGAAGAGGAAGAGGGCATATCAAATACCATGAGAGTAGGAGAAACTGAAACCTAGGATGCTAGCAAACAACCTCCAAGCATGAGAAAAATACAAGCAATGCCCCAAAAATCTGAATGCAAGACTCAAAATCTCCTCAAATGCAAAATCTAGCAACACTCCTCAAGCTCCAACACTCCAAGCTCAAATGACAAGTAAATAAACAAACTCAAATGGAGAATCACTTCACAAAACTCAATATAACATTGCCCCAAAAGTTTGCGCAATCACCATTAATGCGATTGACAAGATGACCGAGACCAAAATCCAAAAATCCGACAGAGCCACGAACTTTGGAAAAATTCGGACACGACGGATTTCCCCAGACTCGAGCAGAAAAGTAGCCATTTTTGAATGCCGAAGGGAAATCGGGAAAGTCTAGCAAGGGCAGATTTTCCCGAATGCATCAAAAAACTTGAACTGCACCTAGAACTTAAGGTTTTCAATAGAAATCATAAATGGGCCATTCCGACCGACATGATGAATCATTAAAGCACATGCCCAAGCAAGAAAAATTCCAAAATAGAAAGGCCAAGACACCAAAAAATGAAGAAAATGAGGGTCTCAACTTTCAGTGGGGCGTGTGTGCAAAAACTGCACAACAAATGGTGACTCTGCTGGGGAAATGCTCCAGAGCATTTCAAGAACAAACTAGAATCAAGAACCCAAAATCTCTAGTTTCAATCCTTACATCAGGACACCTATGAAAAAAGTTTTAGAAACCACAAAAAAGAAGACTTTTTCCTATACCAGGGTCCAAGTGTGTGTATTTTGCATTTATTTTCTATTCCTTAGGCGCAACAGGAGCCAAAGCGAATCTGACCAGGCTACATAAAAGTTATAAATTTAAAAGCAACCTGGATAGAGCCTCGCTGCCAGTTAGACATCCATAGCCCTGGCGAAGTTATCATTGTGACCCTCCCCAACATAGCTCTACTGCTAGTCAGGCGTCTATAGCCCTGGTAGAGTTACTAGGATACCCCTGATAAAGTGAAGGTTTATTTTTTATTTTCAATATTTCTCTTTTTCTCTTTTCAAACATTTAATAGAACCTTTCTTTCACCTTGTAAGTAACAAAAATCACAATTAGGGATGAGGAACATAGTGGCACTGAAGCAAAATATAAGATTTTTCACCAGACCAAATTACACAGGCACCTTATGCAATTCCAAAATCTTTTATTTTAATGTGAAGGTGTAAGACCCAAATATATTCCAAAGTTTATCCAAAACAAGTGACTCTAATTCTAAGCACAAGGGACATTTAGATGAAGGAATTCCACCACTTAACTTTGAAAAACTAATTAGAGTTTGTAAAAGAAATCTCCAAAAAAATCCCAGGCAAATAGCCCATTATACAGATGCAACAACCCCAAGAAGTCAAGAAACCAAAAGCAAAAACCAAACGACAAGCAAAATGAACCAAAGCAAACCTACACTAACCAAAGCAAACAAGCAAAGCAAAAAAGAAAACAAACCTACTCTAACTATGTATAGGATGAGCCGCAAACAACTCAAGGTTGAAAATAATGCTTCAGATACTGCCCATTGATAGGCAACGGGATATCCTCACCAGTGAGGGTTTTCAAACAAAAAGAATTATCTCCCAGAATTTTTGAAATTTGGTAAGGACCAAGCCAAAGTTTATCAAACATACCATGCTCTCCCTTACGGTCATGGGATTTATCCCAGTAGAGAACCAAGTCAGATATTCTAAAGGCTTTCACCTTGGCTCTCCTATCAAACCATATTTTCACTACACACTGATGTTTAGCAAAGTTTTCTAGGGCTTCATCTCTTTTCTCTTCAAGGTGTAGCAACTCGATCAAACAGGCTTCACGTTTATCTTCCTCATTGTAGTATTAATTAACAAACTGTAGGGTAGGGATCTTCAATTGGATAGGAAACATAGGTTCTAAACCATATACTAGGTGATAAGGAGAGGTTCCTATGGATGCCTTATGTCTAGTACGGTCTGGCTAGAGAGAAAATCAAAGCTGGGTGTGCCAATCCTTAGGATTTTGTTCTAACAACTTATAGATAACTGTCAATAGGTTCTTATTGGAAGACTCAGCTAGACCATTACCCTGAGGGTAATAATTGGATGAAAATTTAATAACAATCCCATGATCAAATGCCCAATAAGAAAATTTCAGTGATGCAAATGTAGGACCATTATCACAAACTAAAGACAATGGACAACCAAAACGATTAATGATACCCGACTCAAGAAAATTTATTTGCCACATCCGAATTACATTGTTTACAAGCCAAAGCCTCTATCCATCTAGTAAAATAATCAGTTATAGTAAGAATATACCTGTGACCCACATAAGATGGAGGATTAATTGGACCTATAAAATCCATTCCCCATTGGGTGAATGGTTACCTCTCTGACCGGCTGAAGGGGAAGAGCTGCATGTTTTTACTTACTTAATGTGGTTTGGCATATGTAGCGAGTCCTCACATGTTGGTGTGCATCCTTGAACAAATTAGGCCAATAATAACTTGCCCTCAAGATCTGATTTGCAGTAGATGACGCAAAACCATGATCTGTGCCCTATTTCTCATGAAATTCAATCATCACTCTGGTTGCTTCTTCCTTTCCCAGACATCTCAGATATACACCCTCATGATTTTTCTTATACAGGATAGCTCCTTTCACCATAAAAATTCCACTCTTCAGGTGCAAATCTCGCCTTTGAACTGTATTGAGGTGATCAAGACATTCTTGATTCGGTAAATAAAAAATAATTTCATCATACCAATCTCCGGAGATACCTCCTGAAGATAATAGTGTTGGGCTGTGAGATCAGGACTTGTCTCAACCATTGTCTTTGTGAGTCCCTGTCCTCTTAATAATTTCATGGGTTGAATCTCCATATCATATTCTTGCAACATAGTCACCCATTTGGCTCTTCGTTCACCCAACTCATTCTGCATTAACAACAACTTTACTACAGGATCAGACACTATGGAAAAAATCTTATTCCTCAAAATATAGTGCCTGAATTTTTTCACTGCTCTAACTAAAACATAGGCCTGCTTTTCAAAATTGTGATACCTTAATTCTTCATCTTTTAAAGGAGTACTCATGAAGGCTATAGGATGCTCGTCACCTTAATCAGAATTTTGGGTGAGCATTCCAGCATAGGAGTGATCCGAAGTGAATGAATATATGTAAAAAGGTTTAGCATAATTTGGACTCACCAATATTGGAGCTTCGATAATAGATTTCTTGATTTCTGCAAATTCCTCCTTAGCTTCTGCATTCCACTCTACTTTTGCTTCTTGTTTCAACATGGCATTCAATGGCTTCACTATCTCTGCAAATCCAGTGATAAATTTTATAACAAAGTTAATCTTACCAAAGAATGACTTCATCTCTTTCTTACTTGCAGGAGGCTGTATCTTCAAGATAGCCTATATTCGTTCAGGATCAATTGCAATACCCTATTGTGATATGATATGTCCCAACAATTTTCCCTTTGTGACTCCAAAAATGCACTTTCGTGGATTAAGTGAAATACCAATCTCTCTGCACCTTTGGAATACCTTGCATAAATATGCTATGTGATGCCCTCGTTTCTTAGAAAAAATGTTAAGTCATCCATATAAATAATGATGCACTTACCAATTATGTCCTTAAAAGCAATATCCATAGCTCTCTAGAATGTAGCTCCAACATTGATCAACCCAAATGGCATCCTCTTGTAAGTGAAAGTTCCCCATTTTGTAGTAAAGGCACTTTTGTGCCTGTCTTCATATTGCACCATAACTTGGTTATATCTAGAATACCCATCCAATAAAGAAATCATTTGGGATCCATTAACTATCTGAAGTACTTCATCCAGTGAAGGAATTGGATAGTTATCCTTTTCCGATGCTCTATTCAGATTCCTAAAATCCACACACAAACTGATTTCTCCATTCTTTTTCCTTACTAGAACCAGATTTGCAACCCAAGTTGAATGTCTTACTAGAAATATAATTCGTGCTGAAAGTAACTTCTGCACCTCCTTCTGAATGATAGGTTATAACAAAGCATTGATTGACCTCTGTCTTTGTCTAAAAGGTTTGACATTTGTCCTCAAAGGAATAGTGTGTGTAATAATTGAATTATATTGTATGTTTTCAAATATTCATAACTCTAGGCTATCACATCATGATATGTGTGCAATGCATCAATAATCCCTTTCCTTTCCTCAGGTGTACACACCTTACCAATAAAAACATTCTTCATGTCATCTGACATCCCCATATTATATGTTTCACACTGGCTATTGAGAGACTCCCTTTTAACTTGTTGTTCCTGATCTCTTATCTTATCCAAATCAAAAATTCGTTTAAGCTGCACCATACCTCTTGGGATAGTGTTGGTCTTCAGATTAATGATTCCTCCCAAGTCTATTTCTACTTCTTGAGGCTCCATCTCATCAATGAATTGAGAGGAAAACACATCACAACTTGTAATAAAATCTAAAATATGCTTATCATCCTCAAATACCTAGAGATTAGTGACATTGTTAGGTACTGAAGGTACTAGAGTGAGTTCGACTGTAAACTTCTTTAGCCCTAAAAGTGATAAAGGTTGCAATCTACTAGCAGCCTGTGCCAAAGAATCAACAACCTGATTCTTGTTACGAGGGATCAACTGGATATTGAAAGCATCAAATTCCTCGATGAGATCCCACACTCTATGTCTATAGTTGGTCATTCTCCTGCCACGACATGAATATTGTTTCCTTACTTGTTTGACTACTAGTTCAGAGCCCCCAAGGACTTTTAATATCTTAACTTTCTTCCTTGATGCCATTAACAAGCCATGGATCAAAGCTTCATATTCAAAAACATTATTAGTGCATTTGAATTGGAGTCTGTGAGCAGTAAAATAATTCTTACCTTTAGGACTGATCAACTCAAATCCTGCTCCAACACCCTGCTTAGATTTAGATCCGTCAAATCTTAATGTTGAACAACCATCAAGCTCTAGTGGCCTTAATTTATCCTTTAATTTGATGGTAATAGGGGGATTCTTGGGAGGCATTGGGCTCTCACCCTTATCATTATCTAACTCCATCCGTACATCAAGTCCAACAGTTGGGACTGGATTAATGCATTTTTGTATTTGTTCCACAACATTTTGACACAAGTCACATTCTAACTCGGAGTGAGGAGCATCATGGACTCAACACCAATTGGGAAGGAATATTTCTTCAAAAGTCATCTTTCCTCCCAGCTGTACCTGATTCTCCATACACCTCTAGATGAATCCCTGAAAGTTGTCCAACAAACTAAGCTGTTCATCCTCTTGATCATTAGTTTCACCTGTTTGTTCAATCGGTGGTCCAAAATCACTGATCTCTGATACAAATTCCTCTAAGGGGTCCCGCAACATAAAGACCTCTTCATCCACCGAAGCTACTGTAGCCAATACATAATTTCCCATGCTAACTTTAGATACCAACACCTCATTTGAAATATTCTAGTATTCAGTGATTACATACTTCATTTGGGGTTCTCTTTCAATTCTGATATGATTTGGAACTCCTTTCAATGGTAGCCACATGTGTGAATGATCTATAGATGTATATCCATTCAATGCCTTGGTGAAATCCTGGCCTAAAATCAATCCATAAGTATCAGGAATGTTAGCAACCTAAATGTTGATCACTTGTTGCACCTTAGGATCTGATGCTAGCTGCATGGGGATCATGTTCAATTCTCCCACTACACTTACCTCTATTTTGTCTAATTGAGTGACCTTCTTTTGAGAATCTATAGGGGTAATACCCAATGCTTTGATGACAACAAAAGGCATAATATTTGTAGATGCTTTTGAATCTAGAAGACAATTATGCATATTATTTCCAAAGATACGAACAAAAATTAGGAATGGAGGGGTTTACATCTTGCCTTGAAACAAACTCAACTGAGTTTCAGCTTGTGCAACTTGACCCTTATCCTTATCTCTCCCTTTGTCTACAGGTGAGACCTGACCTCTAGATGCCTGTGAACTAGAAGATCTGGAAATAGCCTCATTGGCAGCTACTTCCTGTGGTACCGTATTCGAATTGAATGACCCCAAAATTGCATTCCTAATAGCAGGAACCCTTAATAATTCAAAAGAAGAAAGACTTACCTTTACTTTCTTGAATTCTTTAGTCACATACTCGCCCAATTGCTCCACATTCAAATCAACATGGGTTTCTTTGTAGCCACTAGCCTGCCTATCTTTTGGAACTTCAACATTGTTTCCCTTTGACAAGTATTGTGCTGGTACATAAGGATGAGGTGGATTATTACTAGCTTGTAGATCTGGTGGAGTAGTAAAATTGTTAGGAGGGATAGAATTAGTGAAAGGACCTCCATCCTGTGGAATCCTGTTAGGTCTATTTCTCAAATCATATTTCTTTGTTGGTTTTTGAAACATATGAACTTCTTCAACACTAACTTCCTCCTCATCCAAGGGGCCATTGTCATTCTCATTTTCCTCATTAAACAACTGGGAGATCTCTTCCTCATTTAACACCTACTCTGCCTCATTCTCCTGGTCACTGAACTCTTCTTCTCATTCATTTTCCTCACCTTTTGGAAATGGTGCATGATTGAGTACTAGCATTGGAGAATCATAGGGATTTGAGGGTACAATCTCTTGACTACTAGAATTGTTCTCAACTTCATATTGGAAAATGGAAGCAATAGTCTAAAACTTGGCACAATCTAACTCAGAATGCTGGCTTGTCTTATGGAGTCTGCACCTGCCAGACAAAGCTGCCTCTGCCAAATATACACCATTTGAAGGCTTCTCCTGAGTAGAAGGTTGATCCAATGGGGTAAGGACCCCTCCATTGTTAGGTCCAGTATTCCATGACCTATTCTGCCTAGGTGGTTGCCCTCTATCAAATCCTTGTCCACCTTGTTGATTTCTATCAAAGTTTTGGCCAGAGCCTTGTCTTCTATCAAAATTTTAGTTTCTGTCAAAATACTGCCCTCTTTCAAAGTTCTGTCCTCTATCAAAGTTTTTGTTCTCTCTACTGTAATTGTACTGCATTTTCTTCTGAGTAGCCCAAAGTTGGCTATTCTGATTTCTCAAATTAGTCACCTCCATATTTAATTTTTTCACCTATTCAGATAACTCATCCATCCACTCTTTATCTAGACCATTAGGTGATGTGGAATTCATATTACCAAGAGGATATCCGAGTATCCCTCCAGAACCAACAACCCGATTCAAAACTTCTGAATTCTGCAAGTATGTAGGGAAACTAGCTTGTTGCAATGGATTGATGGGTTGATTAGCCATTTGCTGAGGATAATAGGTCATAGGCTAAGCTTGATTTATTGGGGGACCCGGATGAGGGACCAAAGGTAATGAAATTATTGGATTCATTATAGGAGCATGATTAGTCAAAGCTTGGTTAAGGGCTTGGACTTGTCCAGGGTGAGCAACAGGTCCTAAGGATGGCAAAGGTCCTGATAAATGTTGCCTCAAATCCATGTTGATCTTAACAACCTTAGCATATGCAACAATTGGGGGATTAGTCCTTTGCTTAAGGAAGTTGGCTGTAAGGCTACCCAGGGCTTCAAAGTAAACCTCTAGGGCAGTGTCTTCGTTTCTAGAATAAGGTGCCTGGAGTTTTGTGTAACCTCAATGAAACTTATTGTTGAATGATCCTATAGGCTCATTAATCTCCTTTTTCACCCCAGTAAACTGCATGTATAGCTCATTAGCACTAATGGGAATCTTAAAATTTTACAAAAATGGAGTTTCTAGTTCAGTCCAATTATGAATGGAAGCAACATGTAAGTGATTATACCTGTTAGAGTAATTGGGTATTTACTTTATTAATTAAACAATATTTGTTTAATTATGTAAAGTTCCCTTTTACCTCTTTTCATTTAAGCTAACATTAGGTGCATAATAATTAATTACTTTATTAATTATTATTGTGCAAGCCTAGGGTTTTCCTTTTTAGGGTTTTCATCTATATGTAGTTGAAAACTATCTTTTGTATCATAATTCATTTTACATTTTGTGTGAATTCATGGCTCCTCATTCTTGAGCATTTCCTTTGTTGCTTCCCTTTGTTTCTCCTTGTAACAGGTTATTTTCTTGCAAAGATCTTTTGGGCTTCTGTGGTGTTGTATCTTCTCAACTCCAACATGGTATAAGAGCTTCAGATTTGGAGCTGCTTGTTCTTGTTTTGAGATTTTGCATTGGAAGCAAATCTAGGGTTCTAAGGTTTTTTTTGGGTGGATTCAGCATACTCCATTTTTTGGGTTCACTTTGGGCTCAAATGGACAGTGCCATTGGATTCTTAGCGCCCAAAAACCCCTAAATCAATTGTCAAATCATCGATTTTGGTTACAGTCAACTTGGAAGGCAAAATTTTGTTTGCCCTAAGGCCGTACGGAGCAAAAAATGCAAAAAATGGAAAAAAATTCATTTTTTTGTTTATTTTCCCGACGATTGTACCAGTTGTACCACCCGGGCCAGCCCAAATGCCGCCGAACCCCTGATTTCTACTTCATGCCGACCGCCCACCCATGCCAGGCTTGCGCCACCGCTTTCGGTCTTTCTGCTTTGCCCCCGCCACCGCTGCCCCACTCCGTGCCGCCAACCACCATGGGCGCCGTATTTTAAGCCCTTGAGGGCTATTTTTTTCTCTCCGACCCCCTATTATGTCATTTTTGGTCAAATGGGCATAACTTGGGCATCCTAGCTCCGTTTTTCGAATAGGAAGAACCGTTGGAAAGTTGAGAATGACACCAATCTGATGGCATAGAAATATTTTTAATTTTTTTACCAGTCTAGATATTTTTTACCAGTCAAAGTGAGGTCTTCTTTCTTCACTTCCGGGGTCATAGAAGATGCAAACGAACTCTGTTTTTCAAACTTGAATAGGCGTTGGAAAGCTCTCAACATGCTCTATTCAGTGATGTGATCTATTTTATCAGAACTTTCACTAGGTACATGAGAATTTGTCTTGAAGTATTTTTTGCTTATGCATTGCTTCCTTCTTCTCAGTTTGTACTAAGGTTTGGGTTTATCTTTTGTGGGGGGTGTTTTTCTCTTGCTTTCTGTCATTTATATCAAAAAACCAGAACACCAAAACTCTCAAAAATACAAACCCTTCTACATCTTTTGTCTATTCTGAAAGATCACATAATAATAAAAAACACAAGCAGGTACAGGTGCAGGGTTTCATGGCAGACTCTTTAGTTGAGCTACTCACACCACATAACTATCACACTTGGAAGTCTCGTATGATGAGGCTACTCAAGTCACGAGGGTTATGGTCTTGTTTAGATGAGGTTTACCCTCAGTTGCAACATCCTTTTGAGATTATGCAACACAGGAACAAGATGGATGAGGCTATAGGTTTGTTATGCATGCATGTTTCAGACAGTCTTTTGTTTCACCTTGATGCTTTGCTCACTCCTCGAGCCATGTGGTTGAAGTTTGAGACACTTTTTAGGGCTGTTAATTTGTTCTGTGCATTACAGATTGAGGCAGAGCTGACTTCATTGTTACCTGATTCATTTCCCACTGTTGAGGATTTTTTGAACAAGTTCAAAACTATCCGTACTATTTTATAGGGTTGTGGGAAGAACAAGACAGACACATAGTGCATTTACTTGATTCTTTCGAAGCTTCGTGGTCCATTTCAGATATTTGCTTCCTCCTTCTACTCCACCATGGATTGTTTTGGGAACTTTATGTAATTAAACAAATATTGTTTAATTAATAAAGTAAATACCCAATTACTCTAACATTAGGTGCATAATAATTAATTACTTTATTAATTATTATTGTGCAAGCCTAGGGTTTTCCTTTTTAGGGTTTTCATCTATATGTAGTTGAAAACTATCTTTTGTATCATAATTCATTTTACATTTTGTGTGAATTCATGGCTCCACATTCTTGAGCATTTCCTTTGTTGCTTCTCTTTGTTTCTCCTTGTAATAGGTTATTTGCTTGCAAAGATCTTTTGGGCTTCTGTGGTATTGTATCTTCTCAAATCCAACAATACCAATAAAAGGCCTTTTCCCCAAGAGAAGAAGGGAAAATACTATACACAACATCCTCATGATTTATTCCTCTATCCCTCAGACAGGTCTGGAAAATCCTAATATGCTCTTCCGCTGTCTTATTGGGATCATGAGTATGGAAATTAGAGCAAAAATGCTCAAGGTTCTTAGGCATGACATTGAAATTATTGAAAATCAATGGAGATGGGTTGTTGGTAAGGAAAGCCATTGGTGGAGGTGGAGGTGGTAATGGCTAATTTATGACTGGTTGTGGCTGCGAAATAGGGATTCCCTCAAAATCAGATGAGGATGAGGATAATGGAGATGATGGAAGTGGGTGAGTGGATAATGATTCTTCCCCTATCCTGGCCCTTCTTGACCTAGTAGGGGCTTGCAATTCTTGAAATTACTCTTCTCCTGGAGTAGATCTAGTTCTTCTTCTAAGCCTTTCAAGAGAAATTGCATTTAGAAAATGCTCCAGCTTGCTTATTCAAGGCCCTCCTTCTAGCGCCAATCTGTTGATGGTGTTTTTTGCACAACAATAACTCAGACAAAATATTATATCCTATCTCTCTTGAAAGGTAAATCTCTATGGGAAAAGAGATAATCCCAGGGTCTCTAATGTTAGGTCTTGACAATGCAACAAAACAACCCAGAGATAATGTGAAAATGCTGGTAATCACAAAGGGACCTTACTACGAGCAAATACTGGATTTTGAATTTATCAGATCTAAACAATAAATTGATACTTGAAATACTCAATTGAACATAGATAATAAAGAAAATAACAAAATATGAAGGTTTGAAAGATAATTCTAAGACTAATTCTAACCCTAAGACTGACAATGCCAAAAGATAAGATGCTCAAAATGGACCCATCTCTCATAAATTGCTTTTTGTTTGACCCAGATAAATCTACAATCTTATAGGAATAGTGCAATCTTCTGAGGTATTTAAAGATTTTCAAATCATAAACATTCATTCAAGACAATCCTATTGCAACTAAAATGAACAAACATTCATAATTGAACTAAGCACAATTTTAAGTTTAGGCTAACTTTGCAAAGCAGCTAACAATCAGCTAATTGCAAAAACTATGGACTAGAGATTGTTGCAAACATTCCAAACATGAAACCCTAAGCATCACCAAACTATCTAACAAAGAACTTAAGTAATTTTAAAGATAGAACAATAAAAACCATGCTAGATAAAACATAACACAAGAGAGATACCAAATCACAATATCCTTTCTTATATTAGATCACCCAAAATGGAAACAATTCTAGCCTTCTATTACAATACTTGCTTGAAAGTAAACCCTAATTCACTCAAATGTGAAATCTTCTAACTTGCCACTATTCTATTTTGTCTTCTATTCTATGTCCCCTTACAAATGAGGCAACATGCCCAATTTATAAAGAACCCCCAAGATAGGTCGGCCTCGAAAGATATTCGAATTTAAGATGAAATGTGCAATTTGCACCAATTTCATCCAAGTCAGCTCGGGGTCTCAAAAAGTCAGCCTAATGTATGTAGATAATGGGAAGCATAAAATTTGATGTAGCCCCATATAATTAATTCCCATCCTTGTCCTTAGCTCGATCCTCTTCACCATGCACTGCCAACAACACTCTGTCCAACTCAGCAATAGGTGCCATAGGCAAAACCCTAACTCTTCTTTCAAGAGACATAATGTCATCTCTTACCTGCCTTACTGTGCCATCCCAATCGGACCTATTTGTCAAATATATGTCAATAACTACAATGTAAGTTGCAAAATCATCTAGCTGATGTTTAGTGATGGACCATCACTGACTGGAGAATAGACATCTCTCCACCATTTCCTAATTTGTTCCAAATTGAAATGCTTTGGAGTGAACTTCTTCCTCCCTGTCATAATTTCAAAGAATGAGATACACTTATCATGAATACTAGTCAAAGTGTCCTCAATCTACCTTCCTTGTTTGTGAATCTTCTTCAAGGCCCTTTTCCTCATCTACAAGATCTCAAACCATTCCCAAGGCTTAGAAACCCTTGGAAAAGGAAGAATCCCACTCTTTACTAGTTTATCCTCAGTAAACTCCATGATTATTTTTATTTTCTGCAACAGGAGATCAATGTCTTCTTTGTTCTGAGCTAGAATTTTTTTCAACCAGTCCACTGACCTCATGGCATCCCCTGCAGCCGACAAGATATCATTGATGGCACCATCTCCTTTGGTCTGGAATCCATGCAACCAAACAACTATGGCATGTGTAGTGCCTTTCATTCTTTCGAGTTTGGAGATTGTTTGCTGGGGCAAAAAACTTGCAAAAGAGGAGGAGGAGCCAATAGATTGCAAGGGTTCAATCAAATCCTACAAGAACTTGTTCAATTTATTATTCTCTCTTTCCAACTCATGCCTGGTTTGTACCTCTTTCTTCAATCTGCCCACAATTACCGCACTGGAGCCCTCATACTCTTCAATGTCTTGCTCCATAGAAGCATGCCCTAAGTCAATGGTCTGCACATGATAATCTTTTGCATTCACATTGTCTCTATCTTTGTCTAGAGCAAGGATAACAATGTGAGCCACTCGATTTCCCGATGCATCCCTCTCAATCCTGGACACAACCCTAGCCTTCTTCTTAGTTTTCCCCTTTTCAATATTGGCCATTAGGTCATCCCAATTGGGAGGAGCATCTTCCACTATCACCAATTTACTCTTTAATTCTCTGTCGAGCCAGCCTGGAATAGTAGATACGGTTGGCACATTATCTTGTTTCTCCTGTTCCTGCTGAACACTAGGTGCATCCTTCTCAACTCTTGGCACATTAAAATTTCCCTAGCTGAATCCTCTTTGTCTAAAGACTACTCCTCTACAACCTATGTCGGTGAAGGGATCCTAGCTGGTATCTCCTCCTATTGAGGGGATTTGATCAATTTCTCTTATGTAGGTGAATCCGCATAGGCTACCAAGGGAGAATGGATTACTTTATCTATTTCTGCCTCGACATTGCAGAGGTCTCCTTCCTGAATTTATTCTTCACCGAAGTCCTTAGGATCCTCATCTTTGCTTGGCTCTTCTTGCACATTGCCAGTATCTTGAGGAAGGGGAATGCTCTCCTGCTCAGTGATAGGAGAAGTCACAGGAACATCCTCTTTTGTTATAACATCCTTTGGAGAAGGAGTCCTTGACCTCCTCTTGTATATCCATGACTTCTCCCTTGAACTCTCTACCTCTACCATAGGTGGCTCAACTTCCTTTTCTGATTCGGAAGTTTCTTTTTCCTTCTATGACAGCTTCACAAGTCTTCTTCTCTTGGTCAAGGGAGCAGTGGTATCCACTACTTCCTTTTCCTTTTTATCCTTCTCAGTCCATCTCCTTGAGAAATGCCTTCTCTTTTTGGCAATAGGCTTTCTTTGTTTACTCATATCTGCTACCTTCTCAGTTTGAACATCTCTAACTTTAATCTTGAAGGGAGAGTCCATCTTGGCCTTTCCTTTAGGATCCTGCTCATATGACTCCTCAGAATCAGAATGAGACTCCAAGTATCCCATCAAATCATAGGTGCATTGGACACCTTCACTTTCTATCTCTAATATCTTGTGCTTCAACCACATTTTAGTATACTTTATCACAAGAGTCATAATTTTCTCCAACTCTGTCTTCTCTTCCTCCAACCAGTCAATCTCTCCAGCCGGTTTATCCTTCACAGCCTCAAAGATATGAACCTAGATCAAATTTCCATCCTCCTGTACTTGGTCAGGAATGGATTTTATGTTGTACAATCTTACCAAGTCCACTGGCAACCTGGAGAGTTTCTTCTTCCTTAAATCAAATTCATCGCCAATGTTAGCCCAATAATCTTCAATGTTATCTTTGTGGCTGTACTCCCTGCTGGCCTTCTTTTATGCCTCACATGTGATAGCAAACCTTGCCATTTTGGAGTGAAAAGAGAGACCAAAGGTATTCATTTCCTCTTCAGAAGCATGAGCAGAGTAGATTGAAGGGCAAACCTCATTTGTTCCTCTCTTCAAGGGGAAATCATTCCCAAACCTTGTTTTATGTTTATCCCCCTTCACAATCACATCAAAGTAAAAAATCTACCTAGTGACCTCCAGTAGTATGATATGATCAGTCAGGTACCTTGGGAGTCTGTAGGGAGCCCTTTGATAACCATCAATCCTAATGTAGGAGAAGGTGGGGAACTGGATGAACCATTCCCCATACCTCCTTATCAATTTGTTGGCTTTGTCTAAAATTCTCACATGCTCTGCTCCCTACAACAACTTGGTAATGTACATTGTAAAAGCATCATTTGCTCTTTTGTAGCTACCTCCTACCAGGTGCAGCTGTGGATACACCTCATAGATTGCATCCTTTCCAAATACACCTCTAGTGCTTAACCCCTTGTATGGGTGGAATTTTGCCAATGCATATACCAGGTAGGAAGTTATTGTGAAAGTCTTGGTCTGCAAGACATCGCACATCTACTCATGTATAACTGCACTTATGGCACCTGCCTAGTGGTAATCTATACCCCGCTCCATCCGAGCAATGACATCAAACATCTAGCTTTCAATAACTCCTGCACTCTTTAGCCCTACCAACCTACTGAGAAGAGTGATAACATTATAGTATTCCCTTTTGAACTTAAGCCTGAATAGCTATTTTGGCACCTTGGAGAAGTGGGACTTGGGCTTCTCCAACCAAGAATTGATCACCTACTAAGATTTAACTACATTTGCCTCATAATATTTCTTTGCTATATCCATATTAAAGGCCACCACATGTGACGTATCAAGTATACCAAAAGTCCTAGCAATGGAAATAGGATCAAAGCTCGCCACAATTATTCCCCGAGGGCCAACTATCCTTTGTGTTCCCTTGTCATAGTTTCTAGCACATTCGAGCACCAACTCATATCATTGTACTGTAGAGGGGAAAACCAACTACATGTGCTAACCCAGATTCTAGAGTTCTTCTAGCCAACAAAGGGAGGTTCGGTGCTGCCATCTTAGCTTTGAACTCCTTGTAAT
The DNA here is from genome assembly GCA_007115665.2 of Sequoiadendron giganteum. Classification (NCBI taxonomy): domain Eukaryota; kingdom Viridiplantae; phylum Streptophyta; class Pinopsida; order Cupressales; family Cupressaceae; genus Sequoiadendron; species Sequoiadendron giganteum. The sequence continues at coordinate 354,741,427 of CM021109.1, read as the reverse complement.
CCCACATACCCACATTGGTATCATTGATCCCTGACTAGACGAAAGTCAATCTGCTCTTAGGAATCCTACTCTTTATGTCCATTTTCACCTTTTCTGCATCAGAGATAACAAAACTTTCAGCACTTGGATCTGTTGCCTTTCCCTTGCCATGCCCAACAACATCTTATCTTGATCCTACCCGCAAACAAGTAAAACAACCATAATGAGGCCCAATACAAATTCCAACATTAATTATTTCAAAGTTTGGGGTTTAGCTTCCTCCACGGAATTCAGACTAGAGAGGAATTATGGGGAAATCCAGACCACGCGGAATCCAACGGGATAAACATACAAACCCCACAATATCAATCAATCAATCAGTACAATAAAAGGATAACTTAGAACCACTTAGCATAAGTTCATTTAATCAGCGAAATGAATTATCAATAAGCAAATTCGTCTTGTAACAATTAGATTCTTCATTTCCACAAAACTTCAAAAGAATCCGCCAGAGACGAAAATCCTTGAAAACAACAATGGTTTCAATAATCTGGGATAATGAAGGAGGCCAAGAACATCCAGGAAAATCCCAACGAAGCGGATTTGAGCAGAAGTGAGACAAATTCATCATGGAAGCATGAATTCAACAAAACAGCCAGGCAACGAACATCGAGAAAATTCGGCGGAAGCGAAATTCCGCGAGGTAAGCAAAAGTCTGGATAAATAGAAAATTATGAAGAAAGAAGGAGAAATAGGGAGACTTGGGGAAATCCAGCAAGGGTGGAATTCTGTGAAGGCAATGAAAACCTGAACACCCATGTTTTCCTCATCCTCACACAAAAAAGATCAAACGACATGGACTAAGAGCCTGCAGCTCGATAACGACTTGACCTACACATCGAATGGATCAATCATGAATTTAAAACTCCCCTCTCAACAATTTGAAAGGGATTGGCTATTCCCTAGGTCAAGAACCTTGAGAACCTCCGCCATGAAAGCATGAAGAAGCTTAGGCACAACTTGCTTGCAAAAAAAATAAAAAATAGAAAGATTGTGGCAAAGGCAAGCAAGCCCCAAAAACAACAACAAAAGACCATCCAAAGAAAATAGTCAAGAAAATCAACTGGATGGACTGACAAAACATGGAAACCCCAGATGCCCAGACATGGTGTGCACACACAATCAAAAGATGGAGCAACAGATAACATGAAAGTGCACAACAAAGCACTAAAACCAGAAGAGGAAGAGGGCATATCCACATACCATGAGAGTAGGAGAAACTGAAACCTGGGATGCCAACAAACAACCTCCAAGAACGAGCATAATACAAGAAATGCCCCAGAAATCCGCATGCAGGACTCAAAATATCCTCAAATGCAAAATCTAGCGACACTCCTCAAGCTCCAGTACTCCAAGCTCAAATGGAAAATCACTTTACAAAACTCAATATAACATTGCCCCAAAAGTTTGTGCAATCACCATTAATGCGATCGACAAGACGACCGAGACCAAAATCCAAAAATCTGATAGAGCCATGGACATCGAAAAAATCTAGACATGACGGATTTCCCCAGACTCGAGCAAAAAAGCAGCCATTTCCGGATGTCGATGGGAAACCGGGAAAGTCCGGCTAAGACAAATTTTCTCGAACGTAGCGAAAAACTTGAACTGCACCCAAAACTTAAGGTTTTCAATATAAATCATAAATGGGCCATTTTGACTAACAGGATGAATCATCAAAGGACATGCCCAAGCAAGCAAAATTCCAAAATAGAAAGGCCAAGACACCAAAAAGCGAAGAAAATGAGGGTCCCATCTTTTAGTGGGGCGTGTGTGCAAAAACTGCACAACAATACTCATAAAGCACTTAAATATCCTTAAATTTCCTATTATATGCCTAAGTAAGCCATACACAAGGGGCATAAAGAGCCTTTATAAACAAGAGGAGTATGAGATATAAGAAGTAGGTGAATGAATATGAATGGAGGAGAAAGTTATAGAGGTGGAATATGAATGAATAGAAGATTGAGTGAGTAGAACATGTAAGAGATGAAGAATGTGAAGATGAGATCAGATGTGAAAGTGTAATGTCAATGTTTATACCTATCATAAAAGAGAAGATATAAATGAATGTAATATAATGATGATTGTATAATTTTTGATGCTATATGTGATGCTAAAGGAAATATTTATATGATTTTATTATATAATATATATTTGTGTATGATTGTGTATTTTTTAGAACATCTCAATAGGTTCTATCAAAAGGTATTTATACCAAAGGTTTTAAATATGTTTGCATCTATATACTTAGGTAGTGGTACTCAAATAATTATTTCAATCCATATGGGATAACCATTATTTTTTCTATACAAAATAAGTATTTATTTATCCACGTGGGATAAACAATCTTTATTTTGGCCAAAGAATTGGACTCATGGGAACAATCCATGTCTTGAGTTTTCTTAATAGACTAATCTTATTGGAAAAACATTGAGGTCACCTCTACCAATACTTATAAGACAAAATTTGCACCTTTCCTCAAAATTTGATCTAAATCCCCGACGATGCAAAAAGTTCAATCTAAACTCTTATGAGTATATAATGAATCTTATTTTTTTTAAATAGGTTAGATCAAGTTGTTCTATTCAAGTTTAAGGAAATTACAAACAATGCTCACAAAAAATTAAGTACTAGGGACCTCCTTCATTGACCTAGAATGTCTACATACCCATAGCCAAAAGATCAAGGTATAACATATGTAATTCTAGTTTTATGTAATTTTAGATGTGAACCATAAAGGGTGGGTACACAACCCTTTCTAGGGGCCCTTTTTATCAAGTAGTTCCACTTAGACTACATCACCCACTAATAGAAATATTGATTCAATTATTATTTATTATTTTAGACTAAAACTTCTTAATTGTTTATCTTAAATGCATACTCTTGATTGAGTATTTTTTGTGTGAAATCTTATGACACTGAACTAATTGATACTTAACAATCATTATTTTATTTATCTAAGAAATATTTTGTGTCCACTTGAATTTAATTAAGATAATATGGTGTCCTTATTACTTCCTAGTGATTATAGAGATGAACCTACAAATGTTGTCATTACAACTATGTTAGGTGATAAATGTAGTAGTTCAATCATAATGGCTTGATCCATAAACATGGACTAGAGGTATCATTAGTCACCAAAAATTACAAATTATTTTATTTTGCATATCTTGTTTATAATATTTAAAAATTATAAATAAAACAATAACATTTCAATGAATATTCAATATAATATGCATTTATTTTCGATCACCAATATCCTAAATGGGTGAGTTGAGCACATATGGTAAATAAGTCTTCTATGTTAATATTTTTTCCTATTTAAACAATTGATTTGATATATATATTTCAAAATACTATCTCTAATAAAACTTAAATAAAATACTATTCACCAATATATCCTTTAGTTCTAAAATTCATTATATCAAATATCAATTAATAATTAATTTTATCACATATTTAACTTGTATGGAAATTAATTTAAAAAACTCATTTGTGTATAGATTATGATAAGACATGACATCTCTTGTAACAACCCTAGCTTTATGTTTTCAAGTACCATTTTAAAGGCTAAGAATTTCTCTAGTTTAACCATATTTTTATATTAGTGATTGTGGTTGATGATAACCTAGAGGTAATGCCATTTTCTACAAGTCTTAGACATACAATTATAATATTTTGGCATGCATGATAAATATTAACATTAACATTATATTGATTCATACAAAATCTCAATTAAAATTGAATTTGTAATTAAGAGGGTCAAGGCCACAAGGGTAGCCTTGAATTGGGAAAATAGACACTAGTTTAACAAGTTAAATTGATATGAGTTTGATTTTAATGATTGAACCAAATTAAACTAAATCATAAGTTGGAACTAGGTAATTAAGATATTTATTCAAAATAACATAAAATAAAAGAGAAAAATACAAAATAAACTTTTCATTTTGATAGTAAAAAAATTATCGATAATTTATTTTATATATTTTAATCCAATACTATAACTATTTATGATAGTAAGAAAGTATAAAAATGACTAAACCAAACTTAAATTCATAAACCAGTAATAAATAATGCCTTGAGTTTGTAATTAAGATCCCACAAAAAGATATAAAACAAATTTAAATTTTATTTTAAAAGAGTTGGATAACAATGACATTATTGTTATGTAAATACAAAAAATGTACAACATTTATTTCATATGTACACATAATCCAAATCTAATGTCTAATGCAACTTTAGAATTGATGAGCCTATAATTCATCCTATTTTTCTTGTTTAAGTTTGATATTTCTCATAGACATTTCCAAACATTTCTAAGACATTATCCATACTTTGTTTATATCTTAAATATTGAAGTGTTAAGAATGGTATATGGTATATTAATGAATGATTATGTGTATTAATAATTATTTATAGAATATGATAGTAATTTATCTTAGTTGTGGTAGTTTATGATGTGGTAATACTGTAGGGGGAAACTAACCTCTATGCAGAAAAGGATCAATGACCCGTAGCAAAGGTCGCTTATCAACCCACATCCAAGGGAGTGTTCATATACAGTTGAGGATGCAAAATCCCATAACCAAAAGAAGAAGTATCCAAATAAATAGGGATTTTTTCACTCATACATCATTCCATTCATCAATGATTCCACCATCAATAATAAATACATCTACAAAGAATAAGAGGGAATTTATGGCATTAACAAATCATGATTCATAATTATGTGATTATGCTTTGTTCTACATGTTCTTATTTATTTTTTCCTTCTTTATGATGAGTAGAAAGAGTCATAATAGGATTGTGATATTTATACCACCTTTGTATAGTCAATTTCCTATTTTTGTTTTGATTAGGATAGGAATAAGCCCTCTTCCTATGTTTATGGAAGAGTTGACATGTTAGAAGTTGTTTAGAGTCCAAACTAATTATAATATCTAGATAATGTTTATATGGTAGATCATGTATGAAAAAAGATTTAGAATAAATTTTGTTGTGTGATCCCATAATAATGATTTCCACTTTTTGGTCAAAGTAGGACATTGAAATCAACTTTTTCAACTAGATCACTTTTTAATTCCTATAACAGCTAAAACGTTAAAATTTGATGATGTGAACTAGTGATTTGTGATGATTTGTATGTAGATTCTAAAAGAAATAAAATGCGATTTTTTTATGTAACTTTTAATAACTTATTTTATAGTCAACAACATTTTTAAAAAAGTGATATTTATGTCGTAACGCATAAATTTTTCTGTAGAAAGGATAAAATTATAATTTTTAAAATATAGGTTTGTAATGTCTTTGAAGGAAATTTATCACTGAAAAAAGGTGTATGATATACATGCATCATGATGGCACTCAAAACCACAGCTCCAATATTTTAAGATATAAAATAATTACTCACATAAAGGGAAATAGAGTGTACTCTAATTAAGAGGCAGGATTGTTTTATGGCCAAATTGATACATACAACAAAAATAGAGTTAAATCACCCCACCTCCCTTGAGAATAAAACTAATCTATTGATTTGTTATCTCTAAGGTCTTGGGAGTTTGGTCACAACCATGTGTTGGATAAATTTAGTTGGTTAATGTAGTCTATTTTTTTAAGGAGAATTTATTGGTTCTATCATTTTGATAAATTTGAATAGAGTTTTTTTACTTCTAGTCAATATTTTTTCTTTTTAACTTTATGTTAACATTTCACTTGATAAATTCCTAATACAATTAGGTACTCTTATAGCTTATAAGAAAATTTCAATTTAGAGAATTGAGTTTACAAGAATTAAAATTAAAAGATTAAGTTCAATATTTTGATGCTAATTTATTAAATATATATTTAATATAGAATGATACAATAAATTGAAATGAACTAAAACGTTTACATAGTTTATCAAAAATATAAGAACTAATTACATATATCCATCCCTTAAATGTATTCTAAAATCTTCTCTTTTATATGATGTCTTAGGGCTCAACATACAAAAAATTAGAGTAGAAGTTGAGCCTAATCTAGTTATTGGAGTAGAGGAGGTCGAAGCACACATAGTTGATGTCAGGGAGGAGACCCAAGCACATAAAATTGATGTTAGAGAGGAGGCCCATCCACACTTTGATTTTGGAGAGGGGTCATTATTGCTTCCTTCTACATATGTGCATATAAATCTAATTAAAGAGTTGAAGAGAAAAAATCCTCACATAAATGTAGATCATTTACTTGAAATGGATATAGAGAAATTGAAATTTTATGTTTTTGATAAAGTAAGCTGCATTTACAGGGTGCAGTACCCTTTACACAATGAGCCAAAGGGGCCAAAAAGTGACCAAGTCCATAGTTACATCAAAACAACAGTAACAACAAAAAACAAAATAAACAAACATAACAGACCGACAATAAAGAAGACCCAACAACCGAAAACATAGACCCGCACTTTACTTAGCAGTCCCATCCCACTTCTCACAGAGAAGATTTAGGACATCATCACCCACCCAATTAGGTCTCTCTCCCTCTTTCTTCTTCTCCACCTCTTCCTTGAGAACCTCTAAGAGAGTGACAAAAAATCTATGAATGATCTTTATGGTGAAACATGTCAGTCAAGTAAACTTTTGTTCTAGTTTTTCCACCCTCGCCTAGAGCTTGTTGAAATCCTTTGCCATGTCATTTGTCCTCTTAATAGTCTCTTTCTCAATAGCCATCGGGTTTGAAGATTGGGTGGTGGAATATGCATTGATCATTTTTTTCATATCTGAGAAGTGGTTGGGTCCTTCAACTAATTCCTCTATGTCCTCAACAATGTCCTTATTGCACTCTTCTTTGTTGCTAGTTTTCCCCTCTTTACTACAATTCTCCTCTAAGTTGCTAGAAATATCATCTACCAACACCTCCTTCTTATTTTTTTCTAGCATATGGGACCTCCTCAAACTGGTTTGCTCCATCCCCACATCCACGCTCGCTACCACAATGTTATCCCCTTTAGAATCACTTTCCTTAGTGCTCTTTCCCTCACTATTTGAAGTTGGCATCTCCACCTGGCACAAAGTCTCCTTCTTACCTTTAGTCTTTGCTGTCAGTTTGTTGTCCTTCTTGGTGGGGTCATTTTTTAACTCACATAAACTAGTTGTTGCCTTAGATTGGGCATTAGCCACCCCTCCCTTCTTATTTTTTGTAGGGGGTTTTGTTCTAGGAGCATTTTTTGGCAGGCTTTCCACAGGGAGGTTTTCCTCTTGGGTCTGATAGAAGCAACAGGGGAGGGATTTTTAGGGGAGTGATCGGGAGGTTCCAGCTCTTCAACACAGACAACAAAAATGGGTTTGGGAGGACAGAGGGCCAAATGGAAATGGTAGATCCAAAGAATTAGACCCTCTTGTAAAGATAATGGAGGCGACTTATCCGGGTTTTGGGTAGCAACATCAAGGGTTTCTTTAACTGAGCTTTCCAAGGAAGTTAGTATAAAAAAGGAAAACTTAAGAGAATTTTGTGCCTAAGGTGATTGAGTAATGGAAAATGATAGAAGTAAAAGACCTTAAATCTTCCCTCGATAGTAACATACTTCATGAGAGGTAAATAAACTTGTGTGTTGTTAGAAAATGTGGATTAATCAAACAATAAACTAACACACCGATAAGACATTGTATTGAAGGAAAACTAATTAAAAAGAATAAATGTAAACTCTAACAACTTCTTCAAATTCATCCCATCGTCCTCTATCTCCAATGGATTTGATTAAAGTTGCTGGCTCTCAGTTGTGTAAGCAACAACTTGTTGAAATGGCAGCTTAGGAGAATGAGATTAATTGAAATGAATGTGCATGATTAAATGATTTAAGCTATGAAATTGAAATGCTATAATGCTAGAATGCTGATAATATGAAACTATAATAACTGTGTATGAAATCTAATATTTGAGGTGTCTTCTCAACTCATAAGAGGGCTGTATTTATAGATTTTTGAAGGTAAGAATCTAGTTGGCGAGGATCAACAATTGAGATCAAACCTGTTAAGATGAACGGTGAGAGATCGAGAAGTTGAAATAAAGATAGAAGGTTAAGAGAAAGATGGAAGATGTTTCCATAAATTAAATAAATAATATTTAATTATGTGTGAGAGATGATAAAAAGCGTTTTAATTAAATATATAAAATACTTAATTAAATATGAATAGAACAAAGTTTCTAATTAAATATTATAGAATATTTAATTATGGAGGAAAGAAAGCTTTTAATTAAATATTTTTAGAATATTTCATTAAGTGGAAAGTAAAGAATTAGAAAGAAAGCGTTTTAATTAAATATTGGAAATATTTAATTATGGAGAAAAGAAGAATATCATTTAAATTTAGAATTTAAATTTGTGAAATCTATTTAATTAATTAAGAGGAAGATGGCAAAATTAAATAAATAAATTTATTTAATTAAACTAGAAGAATTGGAAAAATGAACAATATAAATAAATAATTAAATTTATTTATATGTAGATGACTTAAGAATATTAATTAAATAATTCATATTTAATTAATTAACAAGTTTGGTTAACCGTGACCATTTTTAGATGTGTACATTTTTCCCCTCTTTGAAGTGATGTGTTTTACGCATTGCTTCGAAGAATTTTGCCCCAGAATTTTAGAAATTACCGATGCTACATGCCCTCTTGGGTGATGAATCAGATAAAGATGATTTTTGGAAATTTTTACTGATTTGCTATCTAATTCATCGACCGATAAAGATGATTTGATGAAAACCCCTATTGAAAGATTGATATGAAGATGAAGAACTTTGATTTTTCCCCGATTGATGATGCTTTTTGATTGATTCAACATGTGATAGTGAATTTGTGATGATTGAGTGATGATAACTGATAAGAATGATAGGATAGATTGATAAATTTTCTTTCATGATTGATGAAAATCAAATAGTAAGATTGATAAATTTTCCTTCATGATTGATGAAAAACAAATAGTAAGATTGATAAATTTTCTTTCATGATTGATGAAAAACAAATAGTAAGATTGATGAATTTTCTTTCATGATTGATGAGAAAACAAACAGTAAGATTGATGACTTTTCTTTCATGATTGATGAAAAACAAATAGTAAGATTGATAAATTTGTCCTCATGATTGATGAGAAAACAAATAGTAAGTGATTTGATTGATTTGATTGAAGAGGATTGATACAAGAATTTGATGAAGATGATTGATTGGTTGAATGATTTTGATTAAAAGAAATTGAAATAAATGATTGGAAGCATTGATGTGAGGGACAAGAAAGGATGATAAGCAATAGGAGATTGGTAAGAGAAAATGAGAAGAAAGAAACACAAATAGATTAAAAAATGAGTATGATGTTGCCCCAGTCAAAGTAAAAGCCGAGATGGATTGATGATGATGATGATGATAGTGTTGTTGATGAGGCAAGGATTCATCTCGAAACAACACAAGGATAGGGAAGGATACATCCCAATGATGATGATGATGATCAAGGCTTGCAGTAAGGCTAGGAACAAGACCAAAGGTATGATTAAATGATTTGTGCTAAATTGAATGGATTGATTAGATGAGATTGGAATAAATGATTGGATAGATTGATTAAGATGATGCAAATTAGATGTGATGGATATGATAATGATCATGCACAAACTAATATGGATGCAATCTATCTAATATGCAAACTAAAATGCAAAGTTGTCATTTTGTGAGCTACTTTATGCTTTACGTTTCATCATTGAGCCTTTTGATATGTTGAAAGTTAGTACAAGCATCAAAGGGTATGTTAGCACCAATGATGACCTGAGTACCGCTTTCATGATGTTTGATATAGCAAGTTAATACAAGCATCGAGGTATAATTGAACCAAGATGACCTGAGTATTGCTTGCATTAACAAACAAAAGTTAACCATTTTTCTATGCAAATTTTGAAATGTCATCAATGATACATTATAGAGCATGTCCTATGACAAATTTGCACAATACTAATGATTAGCTTACAGACAACAAGCAAAGAAAAATCATACTTCATCCTTGTGATTCTAGTTCAGTACATCATTGAATCACTCCAAAGATATGATGTCATCAAATATCAAAACAACAATTGTAACTTATTGCTTTAAGTTTATCATTCATTTTATTCAAATTAAGATCATCCAGTTTGTTTCAATTTCAATGTATGACATGTCTCAAAGCTGTTTTGACTAGGCCTGATTGGATATTCGATTGTTGATCTGATACTTGATAATTGACACATGTTGCTTGTTTGTCTGCTCAAAAAGTTGATTTCCGCCAACGAGTTCAGGATTTTGCCCCCAGTCTAGGGTGAGACATGACCATTTTATTGATGAAAAATATGATTTATTGATTTTGCTTTGGATTTCAAGAATATTTTGATTTTTTTGAATTTTGATGTTTTCTAATTTTTTTTTTTTGAGTTTTTCTAATTTTGATGTGTTTTTATTTTTTTTAATGAATTTTTTGAATGTTTTTGGTTTTTTTGATTTTGACGATTTGGATATGGACATGCATGATGATATCAGTGCTTTGTTTTGAGATTTTTTTGAAAACCAAGCTAATGTTGATTGATCAGATTGATGGATTGATAGTTTGACTAAGTGTGTTAATTCAAACAAAAGTGATAATGCATTTGTAAAATCTAGGAAGTTGTGTTATCCTAGAATAAACTTGTACAAAAGAGGATGGTTTGACTAAGTGTGTTAATTCAAACGAGGTGATTATGAATTTGATAATTTGGCTAAGCGTGTTAAGCCAAACAAAGTTGATAATGAACTTGTAAACCCAAGGAAGTTGTGTTATCCTAGAGTAAATTCGTTCACAAGATGATAGTTTGACTAAGTGTGTTAAGTCAAACAAGGTGATAATTGATTGGATTCGATCAATCAAGATTGATGAAGCTTGGTTTGGAACAAAATTATTTTGATGATTTGATGTGACATTGACACACAAGTTAGATGTGACTGATATGAATTGTTCAGATTTATGTTCGATGAAAGATAAAGCTTGATAAGGAGCGTCTTCTTGTCAAAATATGCCATGGTCTAGTGATTTGGATCTTTTGGCTCGCAAATGCTTGACCAATTTGATTTTACGTCTGCCAGATCACCAAATAAGTTGGAGGATATAGATCAAGATTTATTCTTGAAACAAGATGTAAATATCCGCCCCCAATGTCTAGCAATGTTTGAACAACCATGGGTGAATTCTTGAATAGGTGTATGGATAGATACTGTAAGCATGCAAAGGATGCCAAGGATTATCTTGTGACAAGATAAGGTGTTCGAATAGAGGAATGCTCATTCAGATAATGCTTCAAGGCTTAAATAAGGTTTGGATTGGATAGGATCAATGAAAATGACCCATGTCAAGATGTTTAGCATAAACAAGTGTAAAGTGTTTACCAAACTTTGTCGAGATCAAGATAATGTAAATAGATGGTAATGGGTTGGATAAACGGTTCATGGATGGACAAATGATATGGCTGGAATGTTGGCTTTATTATGGATGTGATAAGATGCTTTCTCTTTAATTGGCGCACGTAGATGCTTGATTCTACACATGACGCTTGTTTGCCAGGTTTTCATCATGGTAATTGTCCAAAGCACCATCGAAATGGTTTTTGCTAGAGGAAATTTTTTCTCTTTACTGTTTTCAATCCTTTTTTTGATTTTTTTGTATTTTCTGAGAGATTTTAAGTTGATGTTGAACCACTTGGTGGTGTTGATTTTGATGCTTCTATGATTATGTGCCATTGATATCCTGCTTGAAGAAGCTGCTTTGCCAAGATATGTGCACTTGAAATAAAATTTTGAGAAATTCGTTCTGCTTTGGAGTTAACTCTGTCTTTATGCGCACATCGCGATAGAATGCCTTCTAAATCCTTATGATGAAGGGTCATTGCCAACACATGGTCAATGAAAGAATTGAATATCATGCGTGGAGACATGGATGGGGTGCGTTTAGGAATAAAAGGTGGATTAGTTGAAAGTTTGGAACCTTTGACTCTCCAAACTTGGGAAGATGAGCAATGATGAGTGGATATGGAAGTGTGCATGGAATTAGGACCAACTGCTTGATACACTTTGTATGTTGCTTGAGAAGCTTGTTTTTTCCTTTGTGGACATCTTTGATGGATACTTGCCCCTTTTTTATTTTTCCCCATAGTTTCTTTGATTGATGGAGTTTGATAGGGATAATCTTTCTTTGTATTTTTTGGTATCCAAGTGTATTTGATTTGTCTAATATGATTCTTAGCTTCTTTTTCTTTGATAACATTTTTCATGCTTTGATTCAAGTCTTTCTTTTGACGTTGGTCCCAATTTGTGCATGGGGTGATGGGTGGATGAAGGATTCATGACGTGGCTGGCTGTAGTATTGGCATTGGTTTCATCATAAAGATTCTTCGTGCCCCCTATGTTGAAATTTTCTTGAGACGAAGTTGCCCCCAATTTTATGGAAGTATTACTGATATGTTGAGATCCCTTGATTGTCGAATAACCAAGGCCTTGATGCTTAGGATTTCCAATAATCTACACTAGTTATAGGATACCTTGTTCATGTAGGCCTAATCCTTTGTCTTGATAATTCATCTGCTGTAAAAACCTATTTGCAATAGGATATGATTTACCTTGGAAACAAGATGCTAATCCTTCTCTACTTTGTGGTGGATCTTCAAAAGTGACAACTTCCTTATTGATAAGATAATTTTCTCTTACAAAGGTGAGTGATCCAAGTTTATAAGTGATAGGATCTTCCATAAGTGGGATGAATGCCTGATTGGTATGTTTATCTTGATCTTGTGAGATATCAGATTGTAATGCTCCTTCAAGAGGTGTTGATGTTTCACTGCCCTTATAAAAGTCTTCCTCATGATTCATTCTTGATATGCTTTCACATGATGTTTCTGATTCACAAATTTTGTAGAAGCCTTCTTCATGACCCATTTCTGACATGTCTCTAGATTTCTCTATATTTTGACCATGTGTATAAATGTTAAGAGTAAGAGACTCTTGTTCCTTGGTAAGAGTATGAGACTCTTGTTTTGAATTACGATCATCTATGTGTCCATCCAAAGAAAGCATATTATGGGTAGATGGAGGAGTATGTGCTATATAGATATGATCATCATTTGCAATATCTTGTATAGATAGGAGAGTGCCCATTAGATCATTGTAGTATCTTAGAGATATGAATTCTTGATCTTGACTAATTCTGGAATTACTTTCGACATGTTTTGGATCAAGTTCTTGACATGTGTCGATTTCAAAGGATGGATTTCTTTCAAAGGGTTTTTGGAAATCGTCATAAGGCATGGGAAGTGGCTCAATATCCTCTTGATCTTTGAGTGGACTTGGATCAAATGGTGAGTTGAGGATTCTTTCACTATTCACAAGTGTGAGGTCGAAGGATGTCAATATGCCTTGGGAGGGAGCATTGCTAGACCTTGGTGATAGTTGTTGATCATGCTTTAAAATATGTTCTTGAGATATGTCCTCTAACTCATTAGGCATTGTAGAGACATTTTCAATACGATCATTGGTTAATGGATCATGGATTATGTCAATAGGATCAAATATCGTCAACACTCCTTGAAATAGATCTTTGTAGGAGGGGTCTGTAGACACGGAAAATTGGTCTAGGTCTGCGAACACCACTTTTGACATAATTTTCTATTATCCATGGTCATGATTAAATAATGTTTATTATTTAATTAACCTTTCTAACACATATTTCCTCTATTAATTAAATACCCCTTTTTAATTAATTCATTAATTCATAAATGACCTTTGTTCAACTTGGATAATTAAATAAATCATATTTGTTTAATTATGTCCCTAACTAATTAATTCTTCCTTCTTAACTAAATATGTATTATCTAATTAAACCCCCTTTATTTATCAATTAAATAATTTATTATTTAATTACCCCTTTATCATACTTTTCCAACTATAATTAAATATCTTTATTTAATTATTCATTTAACCCCCTTTATCTATCAATTAAATAATTTATTATTTAATTACACCCCCCCTTTTATCATATTTCAACTATAATTAAATATCTTTATTTAATTATTCATTTAACTCCCTTTATCTATAATTAAATATTTATTATTTAATTATTCATATTATCCTTTTCAAAAGTCAATTAAATAAATGATCTTTATTTATTTAATTAAAGTCTCTTATTTTTGAATGTTGAATTAAATTAACATTTAATTCATATTTAATTATTTATGTCACATTCTTCTATCAATCAGTTGACTAATCATTCACTCACCTTTTGATTCAAGATCTATTTTTAGTTCTCCAGTTATCTCCGGATTCAACATCTGATTGTTTCTGCGAGAGGACTCTTTGTCACAACTAGTCAGTTAACTAGTTCCAACTCATATGCATGATGTGTTTATTAATTAAATATCTTTATTTAATTAATTAAATCATGTTTGCATTCGAATGCATTAGTCTTCGAGTTCTAACTTTGGCTTTTGCATACAAAGTCTATTTCTTCTATTTTTGGAGATTAAGTTCCCGAACTCGTGTTCTAACTCACGTTCTAACTTAGTCTCTATTTTCAGTCTTTCCTAAACTCATGTTCTAACTTGCGTTCTAACTCATGTTCTATCTGAGACAAAACCCACATCGCATGGCATTCGTCAATCTCATCCGTCTATCTCTCTTTCAATTTGACCCGATCGTTCGAAAACCCAAAATCTATAAAATGGCCTGTCATTATCATTATTCCTCCTCCCGAAATCATACACTTTTGAGAAGAGACTTATCTTCGATATTTTTCTTAGACACTTGACGAAGTTATACTTGCATTCAAACAAAGAAATCCAAGGGCAAGAATACTGAAAAGGCAAAATGGAGAAGAACAATCAAGATAATTCGAAGGGGTGAACGCATATTCGATGTGAGCTTTCCATTAAATTGTTTAGTTTATTTAGTTTATTTCCTCTTTCTTTGTTGTTAGATTTTAGATTATTATTTAGATTTAGGATTATCCATTATTCATCATCATTCGAAGATACATCTACATTTTAATCTACAGTTACAGGGTCTTGATCATAACTAAAAAATGGCTCATGATGAATGTTGATTTGATCACTAGATGGGGTAGACATATCTTCACAATGCTCATTGATGGATTGATTTTGATCATTGTCTTCAACAATTATGGTGGAGAAATTGCCAATGTTTTCAACCATATGATCAAATGATGTTGACATTTCTTGAAGAGGTGTGATGAGCCCTTGACATGAGGATGATCAGATACTTTGATCTTGACTAGGAAAAGAATCATTAGATGAAGGAGATGGAGTAGCTTGATCATTAGATGGAAGGGAAGCTTTGGATAGGATGGAAGAATTGTCATGCTCTTGGGATGTGATTGAGTCATGAGAGGGTATGGATTCATAAGATGGGGTGGAGGGAGGACTTGGAAGAATATTTTGTTCTTGAGATGGAAGAGGATTATCATGGGTGAATAATGAAAGGAGGGGATCATCATATGATTTTTGAGATATGGGATCTTGATCAAAGATTGGAAGGGTTTGTAGAATTTTGGTATCATGGGATGGAGTGAAAAGAATGTTTTGATCAAGATGTGTAGATTGAAATGAATCATTGGATGTAGAGGATATGATAGAAGAAAGTGATTGAATGGAATCGTTAACTTGGGTGGAAGAATCGTGAGGTTGATTTTGAATTATGGGGGATGAAGATAAATGCATGGCATGACAAGATTGGTCAATGTTATTTGATGGCTTAGATTTGGGCTTCCCATTTAACCTTTGCAAAAATTCAGAAACATTGAATTTGGTTGATGTTGTTTTTGGAGGAGAAGAGGTCACGTTCATATTTCCATCAAAGGACTTTTTAGTTGTGCCCCCTTTTATTTCCTTGATTTTCCTTTGGAGTGCTATTATTTGTTGGGTAATAGTACTAAGATTTTTTAAGGGAGTTTCATTCTTTTTAGGATCCTCTTTAATTTTCTCCATATTGTAGTCAGAGGGAAATTTGGCACCTTGGTTTGCTAATAAAAGAAATTATCCTTCTTTGTTTTTCTCTAAGAATTTTTCCATAGCTAAGAGAAGTTATGGATCTTGTTCAACTTCTTGAAGCATTTCTTTTGTTATCTCTTCATTTGAACTATTTCCATAAAGCCTATGAACAATATTTTCTTCCCTAACACCCATGTTTTAAAGTGGATCCCTTCTTTTTTCTTCTTTGTTTTCAGGACTTTTTGGAAATAGGCACATGCTTACACCAAATTTTAACTTACTTTGATCAAAATAATGAAATAGTGCAATGTTGATGGATATGAAAGTCGGGATAAAATGAAGATTCTATGACTTAAAAGATTTCTAATCTTTAGCTCATGATTCCCTGATTGAATGGATGAAAATCCTGCTTGTGGGATTTAAACCAAAGATAAAAAATAAAGATGATTTTGCACTTTGTGAGGTTTGATCGTAGCTTTGTAAAAAGATGGATTTGATGAATGCCTAATGCATTTGAGTTCTCTATTGCAAAATTTGATTGGGACGGGTAGCGTATGTAATTGCAGGTTGGGGAATATAAGAAGAATGAATACGCTGACTGTGGTTGTGCCTTTGAGAAAGGGCTCTTCTTTGAAAAAGGGCTTGTGAGTATAAAGATTCTACCGCATAATCATCAGTGAAACCTCTAATATAGTCATGATATCGATGAATAAAGGTCCTATGTTCAAGCAAGACCTTTCAACTTTGGTATAGAAGTTTCCTCTTCTTCAATAACTATTTATAACCGAGAGGTTCCTTTGGCTTTCTAATCTTCCTTTCTAGAGACTTCTTGGAAAAATTTGCAGACTTCCGAACTCTGAGCATGGAAAAGACTAGACTGATATGACTGGTTTCTGAATGTCAGAAAGTTACCTAGGTTTGGAAAACACATGCGCCAAAATAGGGCCTGAATGCGCCAAAATAGACTATCTATACGCCAAAACAGAGCACAAATGCGCTGAAACAGATCATGGATGCGCCGAAATAGAGCATAGATGCATCGAAATAGAGCAGGATGCGCCGAAACAGAGCAAAAATGTGCTGAAATAGAACAACAATGCACCGAAATAGAGCAACAATGTGTCGAAATAGAATAACAATGTGCCAAAACAGACTCGGGATGCGCTAAATTATCCGTTTAGACTTTTGAGACAAACATGTTTGGATAGTTTGATATTTTTGGATGATCTTAATCTGATTTAAATGTGAAAAACATAGCATAGAGAAGCAGACAGTTGTTTTGTTAATCCTAAAATCTAAACAAAGAGTGTATGTTCTTGAGATTTTCACAGGTTTTGAACAAAATACACACTTTAGTTAGACTCACTCTTAATTTGTCAAATAGGTCATCATAGTAATCACAACCCACAACTTAAAATCACGTCGACTCACACAACCATATCACCCCCCAGAGGGCGCTCGTGTTTTTGTCTTTTCCAGGTGTGTACTCAAGGTGACGGAAGTGGATACCGAATCCCCTGAGAAAAAAATCCATGGCGACTATATGGTGAGTGTCTTGGGGGTAGATTCTTCCCTCCCCTTGCACCATGATTAAAATGATGTTTGGATACTGACTCGACTGGCTTTCTACACTATGGTTCGTAGTCAAGGTTTCCGTTCAGCGCGAAAATAGATAAACTCCCTCAGGAGACCTCCCAACCTTTAGAAAAAAGGCTTTGGGGATGGTTATCTTTGCACACTGGCATCAAATTGTGGGCTTTCCCTGAATTTGCTTTTGATTATAGTGGGTTGGAAAACCTGGCTTTGGTTGTTCCCACTTAGGTCGTTCCCATAAGGTGAGTATTTTTTCCCACTATGATAGGCCCTCTAAAGGATGTAATAAAGAATAAACATTGCAGGAAAATAAAAAGGCAGTCTGGTATTCTGGTCACCCAGTTAAGGGGAGAGCATAGACCTATTGCCACAGACAAAGCAAACAATGTTCTTTTTAAAGCACCAAATGACAATGAACTAAACTAAGTGGAGATATTGATCCACAATAAGCATGGGGTTCATTTTAACTGCAAAAATAGCGTGTGGTGACTACCCTAGGATTGATAGATTCCAGATTTTAAATTTCTATCTTAGGATTGGTTCATTTTTTAAAAACTGAAATGAATTTTTTTGTCCGCGGATGGCGTCGGAATCAAAATTTCTGTTACAAACCCACTGTATGTGATAAGAATTTTTTTGTCCGCGGATGGCATCAGAATCAAAATTTTTGTTTACAAACCCTCTGTATGCACTAAGACAGGTCCCTAATGCGCCAAAACAGTTATTGGATGCGCTGAAACAGTCCCTGAATGCACTGAAATAGTCTCTGGATGCACTGAAATAGTCTCTGGATGCGTCAAAATAGTCTCCTGATGCACCGAAACAGTCTTTGGATGCGCCAAAATAGTTTGAGGATGCGCTGAAACAGTCTCTAGATGTGCCAAAAGAAATCTCATATGCGCCGAAGCACAACTCTAGTCCGTCACCTATCAGAAAATTCCTGCAATAAAAATATTAAAACGGGGGGATGCCCCATGGTGGGCACCAAAAATGTGTTGTTAGAAAATGTGGATTAATCAAACAATAAACTAACACACCGATAAGACATTGTATTGAAGGAAAACTAATTAAAAAGCATAAATGTAAACTCTAACAACTTCTTCAAATTCATCCCATCGTCCTCTATCTCCAATGGATTTGATTAAAGGTGCTGGCTCTCAGTTGTGTAAGTAGCAGCTTAGGAGAATGAGATTAATTGAAATGCATGTGCATGAATTAATGATTTAAGCTATGAAATTGAAATGCTATAATGCTAGAATGCTGATAATATGCAACTATAATAACTGCGTATGAAATCTAAGATTCGAGGTGTCTTCTCAACTCATAAGAGGGTTGTATTTATAGATTTTTGAGGAGTTGGTGAGGATCAATGGTTGAGATCAAACCTATTAAGATGAACGGTGAGAGATCGAGAAGTTGAAAAAAAGATAGAAGGTTAAGAGAAAGATGGAAGATGTTTCCATAAATTAAATAAATAATATTTAATTATGTGTGAGAGATGATAAAAAGTGCTTTAATTAAATATATAAAATACTTAATTAAATATGAATAGAAGAAAGTTTCTAATTAAATATTATAGAATATTTAATTATGGAGGAAAGAAAGCTTTTAATTAAATATTTTTAGAATATTTCATTAAGTGGAAAGAATAAAGAATTAGAAAGAAAGCGTTTTAATTAAATATTGGAAATATTTAATTATGGAGAAAAGAAGAATATCATTTAAATTTAGAATTTAAATTTGTGATAATTAATATAAATAAATTGTGAAATCTATTTAATTAATTAAGAGGAAGATGACAATAATTAAATAAATTTATTTATTTAATTAAACTAGAAGAATTGGAAAAATGAGCAATATAAATAAATAATTAAATTTATTTATATGTAGATAACTTAAGAATATTAAATAAATAATTCATATTTAATTAATTAATAGGTTTGGTTAATCGTGACCATTTTTAGATGTGTACAACTCGATCCTACGGTTTAGGACCCTTTCAAAACCCATGTGCATCTTGATCGAATTCTCATTCTCTTTGAAGAAGGCATTAAGGCTCTCTAAGTCTTGGACTTTGGTGTGCTTCTTAAGTTTCTTACCAACGCAGGATAGACCTGTCGCCTGGGCAATAACATCTTCATTAACTTCAAATGAAATTCCTCCAACCATAACTCTCCTGTCATTCCAGGAGCCAAAAAGTTGAGCTGACAACTTCTCATCATGACCCACTAGACACTCCATAAGAGGCACAATCCCACCCTCAACACATATATGTCAGACAACAAGGTTCCTGTGGAATTCATCATAGGAGTTGGGTTCAATCCTAACTTTGTTGCCTCCCATCTCTTCACACTGAATCCAAAATATTTCCCAACACAACAGAGTTAGCAGATATTTGAAATGGCAATTGGTGAAATGACCCACCCCAATATCGCCATTCCCAAACCAAGGACGACCAAGCCTAATTAAGGCTTCCAGTAAATCACACAAGCCGGTGGTCATTTCCAAGAAATTGATTGTCGCAAGGCCATAATGGGGCTTACTTAAGTACAACAAACTTAAGCCAAAAGCCGTGATAAATTTGATCGAGATATTATTAATTGAAGGTTTGGTCCAACACATTCTCCAAGAAATTTTGGCTGTGGGGTCATAATTATTTTTTCTTAAGTACAACACATCAAATCTTATAGCTATGATAAATATGAGAGGACAATAATTAGACAACAACTTGAGGATAAACATTGCCAAACACACATTCTTGAAAATGTGAATTTTGTTACAGTACAATTGACAAGACTGTCTGAATGAGTTTTGGAGAGCCCAACCATACATAACCATAATTTCAAAACACCACCCAACTCCCCATGTAAACCTATCCATGTACTCATGCTTGTTCCACATCATCCAAGGCTCAAAGGTATAGTGTCACATATACCTGCCTAGATCAACAAAATTGGCTCCCTTCATTAACAATTACATTTTCCTATTCAACAAGAATAAATCCTTGTATATTCACTGAGAGAGACCAAATTCTTCTCCAACATTTGGGTAGACTCCATGAGGATCCAAGGTTGGCCAAAGCATCTGCCACTTGATTTCCCCCATAAAAGATGTGAGACAGATTCTTCATTTCCAATTTAGAATTCAAAAAGTTTATGTCCTAAAGGATATCTTTAATACTCCATCCTTTATAATGACAATGATTAATAGAGTCAATCACCATCATAGAGTCACCTTATATATGCAATTTTTTGATACCCAAAGTGACAAAAATCTCGATGCCCTTGAGCAATGCTTGTGCCTTCGCTATCATAGAAGTTTATATACCAATACTGCCAGCATACCTAGATACCAAGTTGCCCTTGAAATCCTTGATAATTCCACCAATAATAGCCATACCTGGGCCCCCCTTTGCCACCCCACCAAAATTAATCTTGTGCTAGCTAGCATCTGGGGGTTTCCAAACCGTATTACGTCTAGCTAGAGATGTAGAGTTATCAAAGGAGTTGATCTCCAAATTTTTGTTCCATGAGTTTGTCATCTTGATCTCCCACTCCGCAGGGGATTTGTTCAGGGGTTTCCAAGAGAAAATGGATACACTCTCTGAAATAAGTCTGAAACCAATGCCAAAGACCACCTTGGGAATTTTCTCTATATCTCTGAAGATCCGATTGTTCCTCTCTTTCCATAAACACTAGAAAATTATGGGAGAAGTTTGATGCCAAATCTCAATATGGAGAGGATGTTGAAAGGGGAAAACCATCCTTCAATAAATTTTTTTATGTCCCGATTCATGATCCATTGAATCCCCAATTTTCCAAAGGTCAAATCTTAGACTTTAGCAACAAACAAATAGTGCAGTAACAGGTGGTCAATTGACTCCTCAGCATTCTTGGATAACATGCATCTATTTGGGATTTAGAATCCCCTTTTTCTTAAGTTATCCTGGGTTAGAATATTATTGTGGCATGCCATCCACCAAAATAAATTTATTTTTGGTGTCAAATGTTTGTTCTGAACTTGTTTCCACACTTTTCTTTGAGTTCCCATGTCCGACAACAAACCGTAAGCCGACCTAACAAAGAGGTTTCCCTTACGTTCCTTAACCTAAAAGAACTAAACCTCCATGTTTGATATGGGAATCCTAGTTAGGGAAAGGATGTCCTATATGGTCCTATCCAATAGTCTCAAGCCCAAAGAGAGGGGGCAACATAATTCCAAAAATTTCCACTTCCTAGAACCTAGAGGACCATACATGTAGTAACAAACTTTTCTACCAAAGAATTATCATGCAGGCTCCATCAAATTCTTGAAGTCAAATAGGTATAGGGGACATTCAAGCATCTAGGGGTCTCCCAAAAGCTAATATTTGTGCCATTTCCAAACTTCCATCTTAGCCCAAAGAGCAACAACATTTTCATTCTGCATATATTGTTCCAAGCCAAAGAGCCACTAGGGTACTCCAATGGGAGATGTCTGATTAGGGGGTAGTTGTTTAGGTACTTAACATTCATAATCCTACACCAGTCCTTTTGTTCCTCAATTGATCCCAACCAACCTTAGCAAGCAAGGCTTTTTTGGTCGATTGAACTTTCCTTATATCAAGTCCTCCACCAGATTTAGGAAGGCACACCTTGTCCCAACTAATCAGAACCAACTTATTTTTTCCTCTATGCCAAACCAAAGGAAGTTCCTTTAGATTTTTTCAAATTTTTTTGCTATGTATATAGGGATTTTGAATAAAGAGAGGAAACATATCAAAATCCCTTGGAGGAAAACAATAAGGAGTTGCAACTTACTTGCATGACTGAGGATTGAACCTTTCCACCTGACCAGTTTCCTTTGAATCCTCACAAGGATAATATTCCAGAAGGTGGGAGAAACTTCCTTGACAGTAAGAGGGAGCCCCAAGTGCACCGAAGGAAGGGATGCACTAACACAACCCAAAACAACAGTCACCCTATCCTACAAAATAAGAGTGTTAAATAAATAAATCATATTCTTGTTATGGTTTATGCATTGGTCAGAGCAAGCTGCATAGTTGCTACGGCACTTTTTCCATTTCCTTGCTTCCACAACCAAATCTTTCCCAAATAAGATGGTATCATCAACAAATTGTTGTATGACATCAAGTTACAGAGTAGTGACATGTTTGACACCCTCAATAGAACCCTCCGATAGTATTCTAGCAACATTCCTACTCAACACATCCGCAGAAATTATGAACAAGGGAATAGAGAATCCCCCTGTCTTATGCCCCTCCTAGAATTAAAGAAACCATGAGGGACCCTATTGACCAAAATAAAATATTTCACAATTGTAAAATACTCCATAATGAGATTAATCATCCTTTGATTGAATCCCATCTTAGCCAAAAATTTGGGGAGAAAGCTCTGAAGGACTTTGTCATAGGATTTTGAAATGTCAAGCTTAAAAGCCATACAAACACCATTGCACGGGTCCATAAAGTGAGTTTTTTTGTGAGTGGTAATGGTAGCATCCAAGATGTGGCTCCCTAGGACAAAGCCCTTTTGGCTTGGACTTATCAATTTTTCCAAAAGAGGTTTCAGGCGGTTCACCGGGATTTTGGAGAATATCTTATAAATGGTATTACAAAGACTAATAAGGTGAAAGTTGACCATATTTTGTGCATCCACAATTTTGGGAACAAGGGAAAGGAAGGTGTGATTCAATTGCTTGAGAAATTTTCCAGAATTGAAGAAATCCTTAGCCGCTAGAGTTAATTCCTCACCAACTATGTTCCAGAATACCTGCAAAAAATCTAGGGGGTATCCATTAGGTCTCAGGGCCTTGTAGGCACCCATACTGAACACAACAACTCTGACTTCCTTGGGAGTGACAACACCCAGAATATTATCGTTGTCCTCTCGGGATAGAGAAATAGGAAGGGGGTCCAACAACAAGTCATCCATAACAAAATTAGGAGCCAAAATAGGTGCTGATAAAGCCTGTTGGAAGTAGCCAAAGGCCAAAATACCAATCTGAGCAAGGGTAATGAAATCATCACCCAAATCATTTTTCAACTCTTTTTATCTAATTCCTTTTCCTATGCTTGAGGGTCGAAACATGGAAGAAAGAGGTGTTCCAATCACCCTCCTTTAGCCATTGAACTCTAGATTTTTGCTTCTAGAATATCTCCTCCTTTTTGAAGATTTTTTCCCATTCCATGCGTTCATCTCTTTCCTGCTAACAATTTTGTAGGCTGATATCACCCTCCTCTTATTGGTATGTGGTGACTAGTCATGCTATACTATACACTTTTTAGTACTGTACACTCTTCATGTCACCGAAAAAGAAAAAGGCCGACTTTGTAAGCCCTAATTTTTGGAAGCTTCTAAAAGCTTGTTATAAGCAGTTGGGATGGAGAGTTGTAGTATGTGATTATTCGTGATATTTTAATATGTTTTGCACTAAATAATAAAATCATTGGATAACTGCGATTTTGTGGATGTAGCCCAGATTGGGTGAAGCACGTTAAATTCTTTGTGATGTCTTCTATGTGTGTTTTTGTTACTCTATTTTATTGTTCAAATCTATATTTAACTTGTTAGATATCTACCTTCCAACCCTAACACCTCCATTCTCCTTTGTGTCAACCTAAGATTCTAACACCCTTTTCTAATGGAATACATCACCAAAAACCCTCTTGTTCCAACCCTTAACCATGTTCCTAATATACTCGAGTTTATGGAACACCCTAACACATGGGGGAGCCATGTACGAGGATGTTCCACCAAGCAACAATTTTATTCTTGAAATCCGGGTGGGTATTCCACATGATCTCAAATCGGAAAGGAAAGGGACCCACAATAGAGTGTTCATTCATGACCAACAACAAAGGATTATGATCTGAAACTGTCTAGGGAAAAACTAGCAGATTGGAGTTAAGTAAGGTTGTCCAATTGGGTGAAAAGAGGTATCTATCAAGTCGAACCTGGATAAGACCATCCCCCAATCGCCTATTGGTCTAGGTAAAAGCCTGTCCATGTAAGTCGATGTTCACCAGACTAGTATTATTTAAGAAATCGGTAAGGTCAGTCATGCTTTTTGAATAGTCAATTAGATCCCCACTCTTCTCTAAAGGGTACAACACAAAGTTGAAATCTCCAACCACTAACTAGTGGGCCCCCCATTATTCTTTATACAATCAGTGAGATCCTGCCAAAGGGATTTCCTTGCATTCCTTAAATTGGGGGCATAGACGTTGATCAGGAAACAAGAACCACTAGAGTGAGAGAACTGAATTCCCACACTGCTCCTATTTTAGAAATTTCTAGATCTATTTAACCTATTAGGGTTCCAAATCACTAGAAAACCCACCTGAAGCCCCATCCACATCACTATAGGAAAAATGGGCATTCAACCAAATGTACTTAGTAATGTGTTCAATTTTTTTTTTTTTTCATTTTAATTTCTTGTAACAACAAAACATTTGTCTTGTGTTCCATTACATAATTCTCTAGAGCCAACTATTTGTGGGGGATATTTATCTCTCTCACATTCTAAGACAAGAATTCCATTTAGAAAATTTCCTTGAGGACACTTCTAATGTCCTCGTTTACCAATGTTAATCTCTTTTATTTTCTCCCTATTCCTAGTCTATCTTTGGTTGGGTCTTTCAGGTTTGGAATCCTTGCTAACATAATCTTTCTTTTATTTACCTTTGTTCTTTGGAGTTATCCAAAACTTGTCTTCATTGGATTGATCTTGTGACAAGGTAGTAGCTGCTATCTGTCTAGAACCAAAGTTTGACATATCAACGACCTCATTCAGAATCTCACCTTCTTCAACATTCTTTATCAAATCTCGATTAGGGGATAAAATACTCACCACTTCCACCATCGACACCATAAGGGCCCCCGAAACACCATGTAATAATGGAGAATACATGTTCTCCAAAATCCTATTGGGAGAAGAACCTCCCAACATTGGAGCAGATTCCATAGAATCCATTTCTATAGATGTAAAATATGAGGCCTTTGGAATAGAAGGCCCAAATTTTGCTAGGGAATCCATGATATTGAGGAGGTTAGACCTGAAGGGGTAGCTGTTAGAGAGGTCGTCCATAGGGGGTCACTAGGAGTGGGGTCATGCTTTATCGTGGAATTACAATCCGAAATGAGATGCCCAAGTTTAACACATTTTTGGAAATAAATCACATAATTTTCATATTGTTGAGTCTAGGACCCAAATTTGGAACAAATCTTCATAGAGTTAGGCAAGGACTTGTTAATATCAATGTTAACACAAAATCTAGAAAATACTAAATTGACATCGATCTGGTGATAGAGTTTGAGGTGATAAAAGGACCCATTGAATCACGAATTCTTTGGAACACTGCTTCATCCTAGTACTCTAGGAGTAGTCCAAGTAGATGAACCCACATGAGAGAAGACTTGTTGCGATTGAAAATAGGGTCAAATCCTGGCTTTCAACGACATAGAGACAAGCCATGTTTACCATAAACCCAAGGACCAAAAGAGAGAACATAAATCATATCTTCAACAGTCGTAACCTTAAAAAGGAATAGCCCACTAGCCTAGCACAAAATTCCACATCACCTTTGAGATGCCATTTTATAGACGCTCATCTTCTTACCATATCCATAGTAGGGTGAAAGGAGAAAAACCTTCCCACCACCACATTCTCCATAGAGGAAACAATCATATCACCGATGGATTCAGGGATAGAGAATTCAGTACTAGAAATGAAGATCTCCACTTTTGGGTGAGGATGGGATAGCTTAGCAATTGTGCTTGAGTGAGTCAACATTTTCTTCCACCCCTTTAAATCCGGAGTGACAGAGATCACAAGCACATCAACAACAACTTGATTAGGAATCACATGAACACCAATAGCAAACAACATAGGAGGGATCCTTGAGGTTGTTAGAGAAACATGTGTCGTGGTGAGAATCCGGTCAAGAGAGGACAGGGACGGATTGTGGGGTACCCCCAAAGTGGATTCCATCATGCACACAGATAATTCAAACTAGAGGAGTGGGAACCATTAAAATTTGATGTTGAACAACCTAGTGAAACTATTAAGAGGTCATTGAATAGAACGACAAACGAAATACTTGAGGCTTATTTAAAAAATCATGATACACTTGGTCAAACCCAACTATTATCAAATATAATTCTTTGTGATGAGCTAAAAGAGCAATTATAATTTTTGGGTGTATTCAAAAAATAAGAGGAAAAGACACCTAGAAAAATATATTATTGAAAATGTTAAAAAAGGTTTGGGTTTCGTTGGGAAAAATATTGATTAACAAGTAAGATAATTTCAAGAAGAGTGATTTTGACATCTATTATAAGTCCAAAAATGTCGAGAAAGCATCAGATATCTTCACTTTGAACTAAAATAGGCTTAAGTATAAAGGCACTAACAAGATATGTGAAAAGGAGAAAGGTTTTGGATGATAGTAATGTATAAGGAAATTGGAAAATGATGTGTAAGGCTCCTCGTTATGACAAGATTGAAGATGGTGTTAGGAAGTTGATCTCAAGTTTTTGGCATCATCATAATTTTTCTTCATCAAATAAAAGAGATGTTCTCAAACACAAGATTGGGCCAAGAAGTTATGAACTACATACAAAACATTGGTTAGACATAACACAATATGAGTTGTATGTGATGTACATCCTTATATAAAGATTGAGAAAAAAATTCTTGAAATGTTAAGGCCATATTATGTGAAGGAAAATAAGGCTTTTGAATCTTTTTTTTGTTGTTATCATATTGAATTTGATCTTTACTATTAGGTGTTTTGAAAAATTAGAGAAGAAAGTGATGGTTTTCAAAATGCACCTCCTAAATGAGTAAGTTGATTCATAACATCCATATTATGTGATAAATTTGATGATGATGTAGATGGTATGAGGGAAAACATAAAATTACTTTGTGAAAAAGTTCGAAATTTGGCTAAAATGCCTTTGATAAATGAAGATATTGACATGAAGAAGATGGTAAATTACAAGAGTTACAGGAACATAAAGTTTGAAACAAAATTTGGGAAAGAATCCACAAGGTTAGATTATGTAAAAGAGGAGTTACCTATTGGAACATTTACGATAAAATTTCATAAATTGTTATCCGTATATACATCATATATTTTTGCTAAACAAAAAGCGATTTTTTTTTTTGTTAAGAGAAGCTTTTTCATTTGGAGCAGTTTTATCAATAGTTGACTTTGTAGAAAATCTCTTTTACCCATCAAAACGAGATTCAAACACAATATTACTATTTAAAGTAGGTCACTATCATGGTGCATGTGTGTTATCAACATGCACAATAGATTTGGATGTTGTTAAAAATACATATGAAGAATGAGTCATCAAGAAAGAATACCAGTTTTATATCAGTGATGATAAAGAGTATGACACACATTTTGTAAAATATTGCTTTAAGAAGGTTTCTAAATATTTGGAAAGAAGCGGTGTGAAAATTGAAAATCATTTTGTATGGTTTGATGGGTGTGTGTCACAATTAACTCATCAAGGCCATTTTTTGTACTATGTGGATATCATTGAAATGATAATATACCACATGTTTGGAGTTTCTTTGAGAGTGGGCATGGAAAGGGTAAATATGATGGAACAAGAGCTTGTGTCAAATTTTCTCTAAGAAAATATCAAATGAATTATGAGGGAGATCATATAAATGATGCACATGATGTTGAATGGTCTACGAAACACTTTGCATGTGAGGTTGGCACAACTAAGGGAGGAACCCATGTCTATATAGAGTGTTTTGGGAGATATCATGTATGTAACATTCTTTACAAAAATGACTTATTTTAAAAATTTTAAATATTTATTTTATTTCATATATAGTTTTTAAGGTGTGGATAGAAGAATAATGCATGGATGCAAGATGGTAGAGAAAACTAGAAAAACTAGAAAACCCGTCCGGATCCCAAGTTCATCCAAAAGAAAAAGAATTAAGAAAGATTTTTTTTGAATAGCTTTCATTTTTAGGTTATTACGTTCTGGTAGTTTGATTGTGTAATTACTTTTATCTAAGGATTTTTGGAATTATGGGTGTGCGACTTGGTAAAATTGATCTCTATTCTAGTACAAAAATCCGGTCTGTTGTCTTCATAAAATAAAGACGGTCCTTCATGGACATTATGGTGCAGGAGATATTTTTGTATCTTTGCATTGTGTCCTGAGTACATATAGCCACACATGGACATTATGCTCTAAGATTACTCTTATTTTTGTTATGACTGCATTTTGGGAGATTATGATAATTGCAATAACCAACAACATGGATATGTCAGTGAATGGAATTTGGTGCCACTAGTTATTATTGACACATACAATGAAGATGAAGATGAAAGATTTGAAGACATTCCTTTGATTTTAATTGATTATGACCACATTTCATGATTGATTAAAAAGGGTATATATATTGTGCAAAGTTTATAGTTCTTGATTTTTTTAATTTTAATATGTAAAGGCAAAATTTAATTATAATTTGTTTATTAAATATTAAAATTAATGATTGGTTCTAGTTTTTTACATTGAACATTATGGTGTAGGAGATATTTTTGTAGTCATACTAGAGGCTAGAAACATAGAAGGTGTTAGTTATTATTTATTACATTGCATAGATGAGAGGGGGAAGTTAAAAAAACCAAAAAGAAGCAATGAAATGTTGTTTCCCACAAGTTCAGTTGTAGTGCAAGGGACATATCTCAAACAAGTCAAAATTGTTCAAAATGGGATTCATATTTTTGGTTACCATAATGACAACATGGTGTATCATTATAGCCACCTGGTAATTGCTACTAGCCTATCTCTTCATCAAGTTCCACATGCACATAGACATCATAAGTGGAGAATAGATAGAGATGATCATTAAAGAATATTACAAGTTATTAAAGAGCAATTTGAACCAATTGATGTGATATGAAAAATATGGACAAATTACACTTCATTTTGAAGGTATTCACTATATCTAAGTATTAGTTACTTTATTTTATGCTTCACTAGTTATTTCCTTTCAAATTTTAATTTCAACAGGTTTTTAACAGATTTTAGAATCAAATGATCGAGCTATGAACTCTATTTTTATTTTTATTTCATCGTGGTAGGAAATTTATTTTTGTAATCATGTAACTGAAAGGATTTCAAGTTATTGAACTTCATGTTGCAGGTTGATCTCTAAACTATATAGTCTTTAATTTAGATGTCTTACATGTAGTATTTAACTTCTAGGTCTCATGGAATTTGATATATATACTATAGGTGTCAAGTAGGTATATAATAGGTGTCTTACATGTATTACATATTAGGTCTAGAATTAGAGAATAAGGTATAAAATTTGTGTCTTAGGTTAGAACTACGTGTCTAATTGTTAAAAAATCTACACGTGTCTCTCTAGACTAGAATAAGGTATAAAATCTAGGTGTCTAGGTACGTCTTACTTATACAACTATATAATAGGCGTCTCTCCAGTGCCTTAGGTCTAGAACACTTGATAAGGTATAAAATATACACATGTCTTAGGTATATTATATCTATAAAATCTAGGTATAGATACTTGATCTAGGTGTCTTATATTGATTCTAGAATAAGAATCTTAGGTCTTAGGTGAGGCCACATGAGCTTCCACCTTCATGTGGTTGGCCTTATAAATATAGCATAAATATTTCTTGAAGCTAAGGGAAGCTCAATGTAACACCTCTCCAACCTTAGCCTGGATAAGATGGTATTTTAATTTTGATTTAACATTCTATATGTTATCATATTGAGATTAGACATTGATGATTATCATGATTAGTTATTATATTGGATTATATGCTTATATAATGTTATCATTATTTTTATATGATTAGGGATAGGAAAGGGATGTTGTAACAATCGTATCTGAGAGGCTTACGATATCATGACCCTCTTCCTGATGTTTGATGTGTTTCAACTATATGATATGTGTTACATGTACATGTACTTTAACGTGTAATTGGAGTGATGCAAGTACTAAGTATCGACTCCGCTTGGATTCATAGGCCTGAGCGTACTCTTATTCCCCGATGGTGGTAACTAGAGTTAGTCATACAAGCCAAATGTCCCCTACCCTAGCCCACTGTACCTTATTAGTGCAGTGTTCTCATGTTGTCTTACCGTCTGGTTACCTAACGGTAACGTTCGAAGCACCTTTCTGTCATAGGTGGTTTGTCGGTATGTCTGCTTGAGGTATTTTGTCTTGGTTTTCGTTAATCTTTATGTGACTATATTTTAGTAGTCAATGTTATGATGTGTTTTCATTGACATCTTTTTGTGGTTTCAATTATGGTATTTTATAGCGTTTATTGATGAGAGATTTGAATGGTTTTATTCATGAAATTTAAATATGTTATTGATCATTCAAGAGAATGATACATTTCATTTGGAAATTTTAAACGATTTTATTAATCTAATATGTGAGCTCTCATAATTTTATTTAAATCTTTTGGGGCAGCCTTGTGCAATTTTAATTTTGCTTAATTTGTGGTATTTTATAGCGTTTATTGATGAGAGATTTGAATGGTTTTATTCATGAAATTTAAATATGTTATTGATCATTCAAGAGAATGATACATTTCATTTGGAAATTTTAAACGATTTTATTAATCTAATATGTGAGCTCTCATAATTTTATTTAAATCTTTTGGGGCAGCCTTGTGCAATTTTAATTTTGCTTAATTTGTGACCTTTATTAATTGTTTCTTTTGGGAGGAGCTTTAATAGTTAGTTTTATCTAATGCTTTATTTTTCATTTTTGCTTTGGTTATGGAAAAACATAAAAAGGAAAAAAAAAAGTTTTATTTTGGGGGAGCGGATGGGGAAGGGTGTGGGGGAGGAATTATCTTTTGGGGGGAGAAGCTAATTGTTGTTTTGGGCATGGAGAAGAAAACCCCATGATTTGGGCAGCTGAGTTTGGGAAGTTTTGTGGATATTTTTTGATAAGAATTTTGTGGGTAGTGAACTGTTGGAATCAGCACACCATTTCCTACTTGCTGTCCAAATTTGGATCTTGATTGTGACTTCTTCTTTTGACATTCCACCATTGATATTTTGGAGCAAATTGAGGTATTTCTCTATTATTTTTCAATCTTATGTGGCTGGTAAATTTCAGCATACTCTCATGCTTCTTGAATGGTTGCTAATTTCTGATTTGAATTGTTTTAATTTACAAAATTGGAGGAACTCTTCCATTTCATTTTTTGTATGGCTTGGGGTTTGAATGATGGTTGTGTTAAAAATTATTTTTCTGCTCATTATCCTCTTAATGAAAATGAATTTTAGGAGTGGATTTTGTGTAGAATTGCCAAGACCTCAATTGGGTCTTTGGCAGATTTTTAATCGGAGCACATTTATTTTTTCTATGATTTTCTTGCCATCTATTTAAAACATTTTTCCTTGCTGCTCTTACACCACTTGAAATAAATAGAAAATAATAATGTATTCCAAGTAGAAACATCCATATCTCAAATGGGTTGTTGTCCGATTTTCAATCCGAACACTTTCATTTTTAATGAATTTTTGTCCAACATAGCTGAATGACGTTTTTGAACAACACCCTGTTCTTGGCCATACATTTATAAAATAATAGTTTATTATGTTTTTAAATTCCCATATCTCAATTGGGTCTTTGTTCGATTCGAATTCCAGACACTTTTGATTTTGTGTGTATTTCTTGCCCAATTTGTCAAAATGACATTTCTCAAAACAACACCTCATTTTCGATTCTAAAATAAAAAATTGAAGGTGCATTCCAACTAGAAACACCAAGATCTGAACTAGGTCTAGCTTATAAATTCAATTTGGGCACTTTGAATTTTGATGTAATTCTGATGCCTCTAATTCATGATATAATTCTGCTGTTAAAGAGTCTTCTTACAACAATTTTATCTTGGCTGTTTAAAGTGGTTTCATGGATAGAAAATTATGGCTTTCCTTTTTATTTTCTTTTGTTTGAATCCCTCGTTTGGTTAAACAAGATGGGCTTAAGTCGAAGTTATTAGGGTGGCCCTATAGAGTGGCCCGTAAGTGGCTGCAAAGGAAACTAGTAGCTGGTTTATTGTATGCATGTGATGATTGAATTAAAAAAAAAGGGTGTAAATTGCTTATAATCTTATGACTCCTCATGCATGGCCTTGAGCACATGAAAAGGATAAGGATGCACTTGATAAGGTTTATCCACTTGTAGGGCATTGAGTTATCCGTCTATGAGGTGTTGATTTGGGCACGATTGAGTCTCCTTACCCGATCTATAATCTGGTATCTTGCACCTTAGTCATTTTGAATAGTACCTGACATGTTATGGTATGAACCTCTCCATGTTGTGACATTGACCTTATGTATTGTATTATGTGTTTGCTTCATGCATGATGTGAGTGTTGGCCATATGTTACCTTTGCCTTGTTATGTCTGTTTGGGCCTTGTGACTACCTCCGAGCACGGTGGGGTGGTCTCTTTAGAGTCCACATGGTAGGGAGGCGTTGCCACCACCATTGAGGACTGATGTACAGATTATTGGAGCACTAGTTGGAGACATTTCCTCTCTGTTCTTACCTTTTTAGTTGATGTATTTTATTCTCGGCTATACCATTGTACTCATGTATTTTCTTCATGTATATTGTACTCTCTTAAGAAAGAAAGTGTAATCATATAGATTAATGAGAAGATATGTGATGTTTTATATCTGTCTTATGAGTTCTGGTGTTGGTATCGGGCTCTCTTGTACTTTGATAATCATTATGACTTTCTTCCTAAAAGGTTCCATGCAAAAATGAGAGCATTGGTTGTGTCTTTCCTTTCATTCTTTGGTCTGCTAGGGTTCCAGAGCATTGGGCTCCAGGAATAGCAGGTTCCGAAGCAGTGAGCTGAAGAACTACAAGTTTTAGAGAAATTTTTTGGAGTTTTCTGGTTTGCTCCCGTTTGGATTTTCTCTGGAGAGTGGATTAGTCCTCTCCTTTAGTATGCCATATAGGTTATATTTGACCATGTTTGTTGTCATTTTATCGAATTAGTAATTAATTTGTGTGTATGTTAGTCTTTATGTTAATTTTTTTTTAATTATCTTATCCTCTTTGGGATTTTAACCTTTGGGGTTGCGTAGCAGGATGTTACACTCAAGTTTTCTTGTAGAGAGGTTATGGAAATTTAATTAATACATCAATATTAAGTCATATTTGGTGCTCAATGAAAATGTATTAAATACTAATTTTATTGGAAATTTTTTATTTATTTTTTGTTGGACTATAAAAAAGTTCCCATGATACATAAAACATATCTATCATTCACATTTTGTGAGAATATTAATAGACTGGATTTATATTGAGTTACATATATATATTAAAATCTTAATTAATAATAAATTCTCTAACATGAATCTTGAATTGAACTCAATTATGATTTTGATATTTTTAAGTTGCTCTAAGCCAAGTTTTATAAATTTACCTCTTTTATTTAGAATTCAATTTGGATGTATTATTTAAGTAGTTTTTAAAGTTGACTTAGCCAAATTTTATAAATTATTATATACATGATCCAATTAAGATCACACAAGGTTTTACAATTTAGTTTCAAGCTTAAGTCAAATGAAGAAAATGACGATTTAGACTTCTAGTTCTTTGCTACCACATACAATAATATAAATCATGAAATTATAAGATCAAAATCTAATTTACATATATTTAATTCTTAAACCAGCAAATCACTAAAAAATAGTGTGTACATATTTAGATATAAGAACTAGATTTTTTTCAAATGCGATATAAGTTCAAATTAAATAAGGAGTAATATAATTTATACAATTTATTTCAACATAAATTTTAAATTAAAGTTTATTTAGCTATGTAATTAATAGATTTAGCTCCACTACATGTATAACTTAAGCCCCCTAAAACACTAAAATACTATTTTATTCACATTTATTGCATCATTGTTTATGTTTTATCTTCAAATCATTATCATCACTCGCATGTAATTATGAAATAAAATCACATCATGTATTGAATGAAATTACGCATATATAATCCTTTCTAGAAAACCACATCACATCATGTACATGCTTAATCAAATCACATAAAGTACGTATAACAAGTATTGGATGAAAACTAATAATGTATGATATATATATAACCAAATCACATCACGTGTCTACCTCTGAAATATAAACATAAAAATAAATTATGTCCATGATATCTCAAACATAAACATGTCTAGATCTCTAAAACATAAACATAAAAATAATTTTCCATGATATCTCAAACATAAACATGTCTATCTCTAAAACATAAATATAAACACAAATTCCCATGATATCTCAAACATAAACATGTATAGTATCTGAAACATAAACATGAACTAGTTGGACTGGTCATCATGTTGGCTCCTAATCTAGCAACTATTTGAGCATGAATCCTACTTTGATAAATGCGTTGAGCTATATGTACAAAAGTGTAATTAAATTGTAACATATATACACATATGAAAAAGTCCTATGTATACGTATGTATATATATATATATATATATACATATATGTATAAAAATTAACTCACCTATCCACTAACATGGTCAAGTGAAGAACACATGTGTACACACTCTACCCTTAAATTAGGAGTGACATGATCTAATTCCATCTACACATACATGTATGTCAAAAAGAAAATTAATTTAAAATATAATTTATAAATGTGTTAGGACTACAAGTATAAATTTAACTTTAAAAACTTAAAAATCATATGCATACCTGTGTCATACTAGTATCTTAAATATTAGGTGCATCTCCTACAATGATGGAATCCACCAAATTGTTTATAGTTCTATCCTTGAATAGTTGTACCAATGATGTGTGTAGTGGATTGTGCAAGCAAGATGACATCAAGCTTGCATTGAGCATATCCATAAAACCTATATTTCCCATACCTTTCTCAAGTGAATTTCTAGAAGTTTGAGCATGTGTAGAAATAGAATGATCAGTAGGTGGATGTGTCTATGCAACAATAGAAAAATGATTAGTATGTGGCTCATGCTCCCCACCAAAGGATATAGTTGTATGATCTATATTAGAATTATGTGAGTGAGCTAGAAGACTCTCTAAATATCCATAGATGCAGCCCACATATGAACTAGCATATGTTGAAGGGATCCCCAACTATGTTGAAATCACATGGCATTCTCTCATCAAGTCCTCAAATAATCTATGACTTGTAGCTCTCTGAATCTGGCCGCCACCTATAGTATGGTATATATCATTAGGAGATGAAATGATTGCCAAGGCATAAGAATTTGATTGAATATGTGACCTATGTGGATGCCTCACCAAGTATCACTTGACATGATCTACAAATTTCCTTTGATCTTGCACTGTAATCTCAAAAATACATCAAGCATTCTCTTCCTAGATAAGGTCCTAAAATTTGGAGGTTATTGATATATACTATGGTATGAATCCTTATTGCAAACCATACCATGCCCCTGCCCCCAAAAGAGGTGGTAAATCCAAATAGTTCATATTGAGGCCTAAATGAACCTCAACATATAACTGTTGCACAAAATATAATAGAATTTGGCTATTATTTGGATAACAACCATGTGCAACAATAAATCAAGGATAAATCATGGGGCCATCCTAGGGCATATGCATCTAGTCACCTAATATGCCCTCACTTAAGTTTTGGTGGCATACTAGGAAAATAATTCTATTTTGATAGTTTCTTTTGGCACTCTTAGCTGGACTATACTCAAAGTAACATCACCAAAAACTTGTTCTCACATCTGGACAAGAATGGTCACTAAAGTCTCGCTAAAATATGCATGGATGTCCCCTAATAAATGTTTAATTTAAACTAAACTCTCTAAAATCATCTCACAATTGGTTCTTTATACCCCAATGGTCAAAGGGTTATCTAAAATCAATCTCAATCTATGAATCCCTATATCAATATGTGTCCAAAGGCCATCCATATCAGTGTTGCACAAAAATTAATTAAGTTCTAATTTAAATTGGCATGGACATATATTCATGACATGTAATATATGAAAAAACCATGTATTTCATCATAAAGGAATTGCTTTTTCATTGTTACCTAAAAAATATATTTTTGTGATTAAGAAAATCTATAAGATTTATGTCTAGTTGTAACAACCCCTAATTTTTTACCTATTGTTTTCACCTAAGTTTACCCCATATGTGAATAGTTTAATTTCACCAACACATAGCAATAATTTTTTTTCATATTTTCCATTTCAATAACAAAGATGCATATTCAAAATAAATCCATTTTAAATTTCCATTTCATTAATAAAGTAACATTACATAATCCCAAGTAATGATTACATTTTTAAATACATCTTTCATAAAGATACACGATCATGATTACATACATAGCTTTCAATAGCTCAATGGAATGAAGTAAAAATGGTCCAAATGTCCTTCTTGGCATACATCCTCAAATTTAGGTTGCCTACTGCATGAGGGAGGGCATCATCCAAGTGCTTTTCCTCCAACCACTGACTTATTGTGGTCCCTCACATATCTACCTAACTGGTAAGATGGCCCTACCCTTCAACGAAGAGTTTGGTCTGGTATCCCTCATAAGGATAATGGCCTACCTGAGCTTGGTGTTTTATCCTATATATCTAGAGCTTACCATATAGTGGATACTTGCCAACATGCATGACATTCCCAACCTAGTTATGCAACCCTTGCCCACAATGAATTGACGTTGTAATCAATGGGAACTTACACTACTTTGGCCAAAGATTTGATCATTAGATCAAACTCACTTTTTAAGGATTGATGTCTCACCTCTATGAAGTGGACATAGTATGTTCACCCACCCTATTACTCGATTTGGTAAATGACATGGCCATAATAATTCTTGTTGAAATTATTCCATAACATGATTCCATCCCGAAGGATAATGTATTTTCAAGTGATCTAATTGATCGTCTAGGTTACTCCCAACCTTTGTTTATCCTAATCCTAGAAAAAAACCTCATAATAATATATTTATTTACATAACATCACACAAATAAATTTCTAACATGGTACTTCTATATCTTACCATTTTTCCCTACATAACAACTAATGCTATCATGTATTTAACTTACAATAACCTAGATATTATAATAATATATTCTAGTTACCTTTGTTTAAAAAATACAATCATATACTTCTAAATAATAGATATATACATATTTAATCTAATATGATTTCACCTTTCAATATATAAGAAAGGTTTATATAAAATACAATCACCAATTCCTCAAGCACTTGCAAACACATGAAAATTGAATAAAAGAGAATAACATATAAGAAAGAGTAGCATGCTTGGATATTTCACTTCCAATGTAGAAAATGCTCTCAAGCTCAATCCCAAAGACTCTACTTGATGCTCCTTCTACTTCAAATTATCCCCAATTCAAGCCTCTTCACAAACACTCAAGAAATATCTCTCTTCACTACTTTCACTCAACACTACTTGCATAGAAAACTATAGTAGAATGGAAGCAAATGAATTCCAAAAGAATGAATGAAAAGACTAAGAGGTTTCCCTCCATTTATACAAAACTTTGAGAGACTTAATGCTATATTTTAGCTCTCATATTTTTCACCTTTTTCCTCACTTTTGCCACCTCTAAACTATGAACATTAATCCAAAATCCACTTCTCTTCTAATCAGGCCAATTAAGCAAGATTGAGTGAAGTGTGGTTGCTAAAAGAATCAAAATACAAACACATATACAGTCCTAGAAAACTCAACTTCTACTGGCTGAGTCACCCCCCAAAACTACCAGCAATGGTTATCTTAACAAGTCAAAACATGGCAATAGTTTCCTACAGGTTTTCTATTTCCATCATGGATTTTGTTGCTTGCCACATTCCTGATTCCACCATCTCACCATCTTCAGCTTCTTGGAGATCCTAGGGTTCATAATACACTACGCCATCCTAAGAGATGAACTCATTACACTCTTCTGGTTTTTCCATTTTCACAATAAAAAGTTGACACCCCTTCTTCTTAAATCTATGCATTTTTACAACAAAGATTTGTCATAAATTAACTTCCCTAGATGTTCCTTGTAAGAATACTAGTTCCCAAGGTCACATAAACATTCTACAATCTTATCATGGCAATATACCTTGGCTCTATGCATCCACAACCAATTCATTCCTAAAATGACATTGTATGAACCTAGAGGGGCTACATACAAATTTACTTTTGTGGAGAAACTTGGAAGTCCAACCCTTTCTTCAAATACATATTGTTCTACTTTAGCTCTTGTCTAGTTTGCATACTCAGGAATCTAATAATTTTCCATATAGCCAACTTTTCTAGAAATATTACTAGCTACACTAGGAGAAATATTTTTTTTGTAGCACCAGTATCAATCAGAATTGAAATAGGTGTGCCAAATAAAGTACTTGGGATTTCTATGAGAGTAATCTGATACTTTGAGTGCCGCATGAATTTTCTACTGGAATGGTGCTCGTTGAGGAGGTAGATGATTTCCATGTGGTTGTGTCCCTAGTGGCTTTTTGGGACACTGAATTGCATAGTGATCTCCTCCACATGTGAAACATCCTCTTATCAGCCCCTTCCTTGATGTTGGCTTCCCAAAACTGACTTTGTTCCTACTATAGTTGTTGTTGTTATAATTTCCTCTGTGGTCTCTTCTATCTATTCATTTTGATTATTGAAAAATCCTTATCACCTTTGCTTTGATAGTGACTTATTATAAGTTTGATTGGCTTGAGACCAATTAATTTTTTTATGTCTCCTTTCATGGTATATAGAGATGGATTTAAGCTTCTATTCTTGTTTGCTAGCTTTTTCGTACACTAAGTCCATAGTAGCAGGAATGTGTACATCTAGCTCTCCTCCGATTTGGGGGTTAAGGCCCAATATGAACTTTCTAATTCAAAAAAAATCATCTTTTTGGTACTGAGGTATGCATTTGAGAAGACATGTGAATTTCTCCCAATAATCATTCACTAAGGAATCTCCTTGCTTTAAATTTTGTAAGTCTATTAGCTTCTAATCAAAGTAAAGCTAAGATAGCCACAATTGTCAAAAAATTTCCACAAATCCATTCCAATTAAAACTCAAGGAACTCAATCGAAGCTCCATTTTATTGTTCACCACCAAGTGGATGCTTCACCAGCTAGTTGCAAGGCTCCCCACACGACCTTGTTTATTTTAGAGTAATTCTTGATTGCAAAATATTTATCCATTTTCGTGACCTACTCTTTGGCTGCATCCTCATTGGTGGTTCCCTCAAAATTAGGAGGGGTGACCTTCCTCATATCTCATGATAATTCATTAGCATGTCATTTCCTCTTACTTACCTCAAATCTTGTCTGGGATTCTTTATTACCATGATCGCTTGAGTTTGAATGACCATAGGATTTATCTCCTTCCTCTTCATTTGAAACTTCTTATTCTATCCTTCTCGCTCCTCTCACCTCTTGCTCGAGGTGGCAAATGATATCCCTAGTTTCATTCATTCATAGTCAATATTTGATCCAGTTTAGCCTCAGAGTTTTATGCAGGTTGACCCTCCTCAAGGCTACCCCCTAGGTTGGTTCTTGTTCTAACCATTTCTACAAATTAGTATTCCACTTGGAGGTTCCATTTCAATTAGCTCCTATGAAGGCTTACTTAACATCCTAAAACATTTCAATAACCAAAAATTCATATATAATAAAATAAATAAAGAATTCTTGCACAAGTTTTTCCAAATATATATTTTTATTAAGATCAAAGGATTTCAATTATTCTTGAATTAAATAGAGTGACTATTCAAATAGTGAAGCAGAGAATATCCCTTGGATTCACTTTCTGGTACATAACTGAGGGACATATCCCTCAAATTTTTGTTTAGATACATAGTCAAAGGTTACATAACCTTAAGACTCAGTCACATAAACATAATTTCAAGGGACATATCCCTCTGATTTTCCACTAGAGGCAATTACAATGATGTTAGATAGTGAGGGTATATGAGGGTCCCTAAAATTTAAATTAAGACTAATGCTCCAATCTAAGGGAATATCCGTAGAAGTGGTATGGATTTAGACTTAGCTAGAGAGACAAGAGGTACAAAAGTAGTTGCCTCCCGCATCTTCTTCCTTTCTTGTTTGACACGGGATAAGGCATAGCGAATGGATTCAGTGTCACTAAGCCATATTGTGTTGTTAGAGTTGGTTCCCTTAATGGTTTTGACAATGGCTTCTCTTTCCTCCTTGGCCTTGAGGTAGCAATCATTTCCGATCACTAACTTCCTTGTAGTTTTATTTAGACATACCATCCTAGCACAAGAATTTCAAACATTAGATCCTCTTAATGTTGGATGAAAGACTATCATAGTGAGCTTATAGGTTCTAGAGCCAAACCCGATAGCTCTAATACCACATGTAACAAGCCCTAATGTTTTACCTATTGTTTTCATCTAAGTTTAACCCATATGTGAATAGTTTAATTTCACCAACACATAACAATAATTTTTTTCTTCTTATTTTCCATTTCAATAACAAAGATGCATATTCAAAATAAACCCATTTCAAATTTCCATTACATTAATAAAGTAACATTACATAATCCCAAGTAACGATTAAATTTTCAAATACACCTTTCATAAAGATACAAGATCATGATTACATATATAGCTTTCAATAGCTCAATGGAATAAAGTAAAAATGGTCTAGATGTCCTTGGTGGCATACATCCTCAAATTTCAGCTTCCTACTGTATGAGGGAGAGCATCACCTAAGTTCTTTTCCTCCAACCACTCACTTACTATAGTCCCCCGCACATCTACCTAATTGGTAAGATGGTCCTACCCTTCAATAAAGAGTTTGGTCTAGTATCCCTCATAATGATAATAGCCCACATAATATTTGTGTTGTGTCCTACATATCTAGAGATTACCATACAACGAATACCCTCCTACATGCATGAAATTCTCAACCTAGTTATGCAACCCTAGCCCACTGTGAACCGATAGTGTAATCAGTGAAAACTTACACTACTTTGGATAAAGATTTGATCATTATGTCAAACTCACTTTTTAAGGAGTGGTTTCTCACCTCTATGAAGTGGACGTTGTATGTTCACCCACCCTATTGCTTGATTTGGTAAATAACATGACCATGCTAACTCTTGGAAAGATTATTCCATAACATGATTTCATCCCAAAGGATAATGTATTTTCAAGTGATCTAATTGACCATCTAGGTTAATCCCAACCTTGGTTTATCCTAATCCCAAGAACAAACCTCATAATAATATACTGATTTATATAACATCACAAAATGACATTTCTAATATGATACTTCTATATCTTACCATTTTCCCAACATAACAACAAATTCTATCGTGTATTTGACTTATGATAACCTAGATATTATAATAATATATTCTAGTTGCCTTCATTTAACAAATACAATCATATACTTCTAAATATATATATATATATATATATATATATATATATATATATATATATATATATATATATATATAATCAATCTAATATGATTTAACCTTTCAATATATAAGCAATATTTATATAAAATACAATCACCAATTCCTCAAGAACTTGCAAAAATATGATAATCAAATAAAAGAGAATAAAACATAAAAAAGACTAGCATGGTTGGATATTTTGCTTCCAATGGAGAAAATTTTCTCAAGCTCAATCCCAAAGACTCTCCTTGATTCTCCTTCTACTTACAACTTATCCCCAATTCAAGACTCTTCCAAAACACTCAAAACTCTTACTAAATAACTCAAAAACACTCAAGAAATCTCTCACTCTTCACTACTTTCACTCAACACTACTTGCACAAAAAACTACAAAAAAGTAGAAGCAAATGAATTCCAAAAGAATGAATGAAAAGACTAAGAGGTTACCCTCTATTTATACAAAACTTTGAGAAACTTAATGCTACAATTTAGTTCTCATATTTTCCACCTCTAAATTGCAAACATTCATCCAAAATCCACTTCTCTTCTAATTAGGTCGACTAAGCAAGATTGAGTGAAATGTGGCTACTAAAAGAATCAAAATACAAACACATATACAGTCCCAAGAAACTCGACTTCTACTATATGGCTAAGTCATCCCCCAAAACTACTAGCAATGGTTATCTTACCAAGTCAAAACATGGAAGTGGTTTCCTAAAAGTTTTCTACTTCCATCGTGGCGTCTGTTGCTTGCCACATTTTTCTTATGGTTCTTAGAAAGGAAGCTTCCAGTCAAGCACAATACAAAATCTTTTTACCTTTTTGCCAATTCGTGGCTTTGACCAAGTCCAACACTTTTATCTGCTTTTGTGTGGATTTTCTAATACTCAAAATCTTTGATTTTTAAATGCATCTCTTTACTTTTACATGAAGCAAAAAATATGTGCATCATATAGTTTATTAAATTTCATTCATAATGCATTCCATGCGCTTTATACTATGCGCTCAATATTGTAGCAATAATCACTCTATCACATAGATGAAAATATGTGTAATATTTCGTGTATGCTATGTTTAATTTATTTTCTTTATATAAGCATTACATTATTCACTTACCTCACATTACATATGAATTATTATCTATTCATATTATTGAATATATATAACAATATATATTAATATATAAATATAATAATACTTAATCTTATAATATATATGTATTAACGTATTTATTAAAATAATTTAGTTTCCAATCATATACATCTATATTAAATGTATATATGTTTTTGAAAAGTTAAACAAAATTTATAGGGCGCTGTACCCCACACAACGAGCCCCTAGGGCCAAAAAAGGACAAGTCTTAAAAAGCTAACATAAATAGGAAAAAAATAGAGACAACCCAATGGTAGCACATCAACAGCCGAGACACAACCGACATACCAACACCAGGAGAAACTAACTGGCATCGTCCTAGTGTTTAATCAGGAGGTCCACCACCTCGTCACCCACCCACTCTTTGTTTTCCTGGCTATTGTTCCCCTCCAGTTCCTCTTTTATGGCATTTGACAGTGTACTCGTGACAAAGTGACCCTGTTTCATGGTGAAGCAGGTTAGCCCTCAAAATCTCCTATCCAGAGTGTCCAATCTCTTCTCCATCTTGTTCGAATCCTCCCCAGCATCCATAGCACCCTGAACCTCACTAGGTTCATCCACCAGCGGCTGCGGAGAGTGTGAGCCAAAACCACCAAAAGGGAGCTTACTGTCAACCAGAGTAAGCTGGGGCCTCTCCATCATGTCACCTTCCACATCTTCAGACTCTTCTTCCTTGTAACCTTTGCTGTTCGACTGCTCCTCCCCATATCCTCAATGATTAACCTCTTCTAGCTGTTCTTAGCCAACCTCCCAGATCTCCTCCTGACACTTTCCCCTCCAGTCATCTCTGTGTTCCCCACAACCGTATCACCTCTGGAATCTTTCTTAACGACATTCTTACCCTTGCCATCTTTAATAGTCGCAGACTGCATGCATTTCTCCTTACCTTTTATCGACATAGTGATAGTAACAATTGTGTCATCCTAAGTGGCTTTTAGCTCATAGAGCCCTTTCACCGCATTGGCATGGGTGTTGCCAAGCCCACCCTTAAGCTTTTTGGTGGAAAATTTAGTCTTGGTGTTCCCCACATTGTCAAAATTAGACTTCCGAGGAGGACTCTTGGACTCAGCTGGGGAGATATGCACCGTAGAGAGGGGTTCAATGTTCTCAACACAGACAATGGTGATGGCTTTAGGTGGGCAAAGGGAAAGATGGAAGTGATATAGGTGGAGGATTAGCCCCTGATGGAGTGGGATCGGCGGAAGATCACAGGGATTTCGACTGGCCAATGCTTTACACTTGTCCACTGAACTTTTCAGGTCCATTAGAAGGAAAAACGGGAAGCTAAGCAAAATTTTATGCCTAAGGTGGTTTAACAGAGGGAAATGATAAAAGAAAAAAGTTTTGAATCTACCTTCCAGCGTAACATATTTCATCAGTGCCATGCAAACTGTGTCCCTCAGCTTAGGAAGCTCTTCCCTTTCAAACCTCGCCTGGTTCCTAATCAGAGTCTCCTCTCCTTTGAATAATGCCTTAAGGCTCTCGT
This sequence comes from Sequoiadendron giganteum, assembly GCA_007115665.2. Taxonomy (NCBI): domain Eukaryota; kingdom Viridiplantae; phylum Streptophyta; class Pinopsida; order Cupressales; family Cupressaceae; genus Sequoiadendron; species Sequoiadendron giganteum. Next base: position 354,696,648 of record CM021109.1, on the reverse strand, counting down.
GGTCTAGCTTTTTAGTGTGTTTGGGATATTTTTTCCCCACACACAGCAACCCCGTAGCCTGCGCAATAACATCCTCGCTGATTTCGAATGAAATCCCACCAATGGAATCCCTCCTATCCTTCCAAGAACTAGAAAATTGGCTCGATAAAATGGGGTCATGGACGATTAAGAATCCCATGAGCAGATCAATCCCTCCTTCCACACAAATATGCTAGACCAGCGGGTTGTTTCAAAATTCATCACAACTATTCGGTTTTGTCTAAACACGATCACCCTCCATACTGCCAGACTGCGCAGAAAGCTCACAGAAATGCAAGAAACACCAAAAATAGCAGTTGTGAACAATAATCTCAAGAAGATAGTTAATGCAGGGATTACAACGAAGCAAATTGATCTTTGCATACCATTCACACACACGGAGAGGAAATATACCATAGTGAGAAAAGACACCAAATTTAATGAATTTATGATTACAACAAAGAAGGCACAAGTTGGCGAAGATGAAGGAAAAGCACGAAACCCCAAGCAGACGGACCAATAAACTAAATTTAGAAACCCTCCTAAATAAGCCAAAGGAACCCCTAGCTAAACTAGCTGGCCCGAAGTCTCTAGAATGCGACCAAATTGCATCATAGAAAGTCACATCATTATAAATACACTCACTTCTCCAAATGCAATGAGAAGATAAAACAAGCAACCCAATTCCCAAAGGAGTAACATGCACAATACGGTCCCACACCTGATAAGAAGTCATGTCCTTCTAATTAACCCTCATCACGCTACCAAAACTAGATTTGATCTCCTCAATTAAATCCCTTCCCCGCCATCTCATCATAATCTTATAAACTAAACCCATCCAACAAGTCCACCAGACAAACACGTGGATTCTCCTTTCCCTACCCCACACACACTCGACTTTACCAGGAAAACTCCACCTATACTCCATACCAATATTGACACTCATCCACCAGCACACCCAAATTAACCAGTGGGCCCCCCAATCAGCTCTCGTCATCCATAAGTTGAAAATCATTATAAACCATGGTAGCCTTGTCCCGCTCTATCAAAGCTTGAATATTTGGCGGTAGTCTTTCCTTATTCCTCCAACATCTAGCCGAATCCCAACCTAAGCCAAGATTAGCCAAGGCATCCACCACACGATTGCCTTCCCTAAAAATATGAGTCACCTTTTTGTCCCTTAATTTGGACATAAGGAAGCTAGCATCCATCAAAATGTCCTTGGTATTCCAACCTATAAATCTATATTTTTCCACAACATCCATCACCGCTTTGGAATCACCTTCAATATGGAGATTAACAATCCCTAGAGAAACATAAATTTTGAGGCACATGAACAACGCTCGAGCCTCAACAACCAGGGCCGATTGAACCCCAATGCCACCAACAAACCCCGCCACCATATTTCCTATAGAGTCTCTGATAATCCCACCTATACTTGCCCTTCCTAGGTTGCCTTTAGCAGCCCCATCAAAATTAATTTTGAACCATCCACAATCCGAAGGGTCCCATTTGGTATTTTTCCTAGCTAGAAGTTTTGAATTATCAAAGGCATTAGCGTTTAGATCCTAATGCCATTCCTTAGCCATTCTTATTTCGTACTCTAGCGGCCCCACCTCAGGAAGTTTCCCATCAAAGAGGGAGATATTCTCCTCTATGAGCCGAACACCAATGCCAAACACCTCCTTGGGACTCCGCTCAATATTCCTGAAAACCCTATTATTCCTCTCCTTCCACAAACACCAGCCTAAGATTGGGGGGGTCTGCCTCCAAATTTCACCAGTTAGAGGATGGGAAAAAGGCCCATTCCAGCCCTGAATAAATGACAAAAGGTCTTTTCTCATAACCCAATGGATGTCAAGTTTCTCAAAAGCTATCCCCCAAACTTCAGCAGCATACGGGCAGTGTAACAACAGGTGGTTGACAATTTCCTCCCCCTCCTTGCAAAGAAAACATCTATTAGGAAAGAACAACCCCTGAGTCCTCAGATTGTCCTGAGTTAAGATCCTATTATGACAGGTCATCCACCAAAAAAAAATTATTTGAGGGATCATGTGATGATTCCAAACCATCCTCCAGTGTTTCTCAATAGAATCTTCCTTAGTTAGCAGTCTATAAGCGGATTGAATTGAAAGATCCCCCTGTTTATCTAAATCCCAAAAGAACTCATCCTCCCTACCATATGAAGGAAACTTGATACTGGAGAGAAACACCTAAAGGGAACTAGTTAGGCGAAAAAGGTCAAGAGAGTGGGGGCAGCAAAGGGAGAGATCTCTCCAAATACTAGCTCCAGGAGGGCCAACCACATAGTCTCTAATATGTAACCCAAAAAATCTCTAATCTTCAACCATCACCGCCCCAAAATTAGAGCAAGCCAAGGGGGAGTCCAACAACCAAGCATCCTCCCAGAATCTGATTTTGACCCCGTTCCCCATTTTCCATTTGATCCCTTATTTTAGCAAGCCTTGTATGTTGCAGATACTCCTCCGGATAACAAAACCATGAGGATGGGGTTCCGAAAGACAATCAATTAGAGGCCTGTTCTGGAGGTACTTAGCATTCATAATTTTGCACCAGTTCTTGGTGTTCCTTAATTGATCCCACCCAACCTTGGCCATCAACGCCTTGTTAGAGATAACAATCTTCCTAATTCCAAGCCCACCATAATTTTTAGCCTGACAAACCCTTTCCCATTTTACCAAAGCAATCTTCTTTTTTTCCTCAGTACCAAACCAAAGGAAATTCCTTTGAATTCTTTCTAACTTTTTTGCAATATACAAGGGCATCTTAAAAATAGCTAGAATGTAGGTGGGGATACCTTGTATAGCCGTAGTAAGAAGTTGGAGTTTCCCAGCACGACTAAGTAAAGAACCCTTCCATCCAGCCAACTTCCTTTGGATCCTCTCCAGAATAGAATTCCAGAACTTTGGTTGAACCTCCTTAACCATTAGTGGGAGCCCAAGGTAAACCGATGGAAGGGAATCCCCAACACATCCCATAATTGTAGTCACCCTGTTTTCCAAATTTGGAATGCAATTAAAGAAGTAAATCTTGCTCTTATTGTAGTTGATGCACTGACCAGAGCAAGAGGCATAGCTATTAAGGCAATCTTTCCACTTCCTAGCTTCCACAATAGAGGCCTTCCCAAATAGAAATGTGTCATCCACAAAATTTTTCACAACAATCAGACAAAGAGAAGTAGCCACTCTAACACCAGATATGAAGCCCTTCGACAATAGACTCGTAAAATTCCTACTAAGCACATCGACAATCATAATAAAGAGGTAGGGGGAGAGAAGGTCTCCCTATCTTAGCCCTCTGCCAACAAAGAAGAAACCACAAGGGGATCCATTCACCATAACCGAGAACTTTACAGTACAAACACACTCCATAATGAGCTTAATGACCGAACTATTAAAGCCAAACTTAGCCAGGACCTTTGGAATGAATTCCCATAGAACCTTATCATAAGCTTTGGAAATGTCAAGCTTAAGCGCCATCCCTGCATTATTACATCTATCCATGGAGTGGAGCAGTTCATGGGTAGTCAAAGAAGCATCAATAATGTGTCACCCCAGGACAAACCCCAATTGAGTGTGACTTATGATTTTATCAAGCAAAGGTTTGATCTGGTTAACAAGGATTTTAGAAATGATCTTATAGAAGGTGTTACAAAGACCAATGGGTCGGAAGTTAGACATTGAGAGAAGCTCACTAATCTTGGGTATAAGGGAAATGAAAGTGTGATTCATTTGTTTAAGAATCTTACCAAATTTAAAGAAGTCCCTAGCCGTAAGCACAAGGTCCCAACCCACAATATCCTAGAAGATTTGAAAGAACACAGGAGGAAACCCATTAGGACCTGGAGCTTTGAAGGCTCCCATGCTGAAAGTAGCCAACCAAACCTCTTCCGTGGAAACACTCCTATGAATACCCAAGTTTTCCTCCAGAGAGATGGAAGCAGGGAGATGCTGGAGGATCTTACTATCTAGTGCCATGTTGGGCTCTCCAGTAGGGGCCGAAAAAACCTCCTTGAAATAATTAACCGCACAGGACTTAATATGAGCTTGATTAGATATCACCTCCCAGAGGCACTTATCAATTTTGAAATTTGATTCCTTTTCTGATGTTTGATGGTAGAAACATGGAAAAAGGACGTGTTCCTATCTCCTTCCTTCAATGATTGGACCCTAGATTTTTGCTTCCAAAAGACCTCTTCATTTTTTAAAACCTTTTCCCATTCCATTCTAGCATCCTTTTCCTGATTGTTAGTCCATTGACTGACATCACCCTCATCCATATTCTTCTGCAAGGCCCTCAACCTCCCCTCAAGCTATTTTTTCCTTTGAAAAACATTCCCAAACACATTCCTATTCCAACCTTTGACCATTAGTTTAATATGTTTGAGTTTATAACAAAGCCTAAACATAGGGGAACCTTGGACATGAATATTCCACCATTCAACAATTTTTTTTTGAAATCGGGGTGAGAGTTCCACATTATTTCAAAACAAAAAGGATAGGGACCACCAGAAGGATGAATATTAGTGGTCAACAGAAGAGGATTGTGGTCCGATATTGTCCTAGGCAGAGTAACCAGGTTGGCCTCTAAGGCATTAGTCTAGTGGGGAGAATAGAGGAAGCGGTCAAGCCTAACCTGAATCAGATCGCCACCAACCCTTCTATAAGACCAGGTGAAATGCTGGCCCAGAAGTTCAATATCTATTAACCCTGAAGAACACATAAAGTTTTCCAGATCCATCATGCTATTAGTGTAATCCAGTAGGCCCCCACTTTTTTGAGATGGTAACAAGGGAGAGTTGAAATCTCTAGCAACAAGCCATCGACCTCCCTTATTCATATTAATCTTAGCCACCATATTATTCCAGAGAATATTCCTCAAGTTCCTCCGACTAGGAGCATAAATATTTCTTATAGCCCAGTCTATTCCGCCAACGGAGAACAAAACCCCTATGCTATTTTTACAATGAACTAATTCAGAACCCTATAAACAGGAAGGATTCCAAAGCATAGCCAAACCACCCGAAGCTCCCTCAGCATCACTGTGAATATAGGAAGCATTAGGAAAAAAAACTAGCAAATTTGTCAAAATTAATCATCAACATCTTAGTTTTTTGAAGGAGACAAACATCGATCTTATGCTCCACTATATAGTTCTTCAAGTCACGCTATTTATGCAAACTATTAAGCCCCTGAACATTCCAAGACAAAATCCTCATTTTTGACCTATTTTTGAGGACACATCCAATGTCCTCTGCTTTCCCAGGGCAATCACATTTGTTGTTTCATGCGTTCTGGTGGATCTATGAGAGGGTCTCCCAAATTTGGAATCCCCTCCAACATCTGCCTTCTTCTTCCTACCCTTCTTCTTAGGCATAGTCCAAATCCTTTGTAGACACCCAAAATTGTCCATGTCATAATATTACCTAGTCGATACATGACCTTGTAAGACATTTTGTAATATTTTATCCTAGATCATTACACTATCCCACTTATCTCATTTATTCCACTTAATCACCTTCCCAATTAATCAAATAAATCTCATTTATTTATTTAATTCCCCTTGACATGTCTCAAAATAATTCAAATTAAATATTTGAATTAATCTCTCACTTTTACCACATTGCAACATGTTCACATGACTACAACTCTTCACATGCACACATAATTCAAATAATTTTATTATTTAAATTATGAGATTCCCACTCACATCCTAATTTTACCCCCATTCATTGTGCGTCATAAGCATCTTTTCTTCCAAAATAAAGAATAGAATCCCACTTATTTCCTGACATCTTAATTTTAGCCTCATGTCATAATCCACTTAATGTGCATCATAGACACTAAAATAAACATTTAATCCTAGCCACACATATCACAAATTTGACTTTTAATCTTGGCCATCGAATCAAATCAGCCTTCTCCTATAAATCAAGCCTTTCACAGGTCATTTGGGGAATCTTCTTCTAGAATCATTACTCTGCCAAAATTTCTTCTTATTTATCTATTTTCTTCTATTATCTTTCATCTTATCATTATGCTGCAAAAATGAGCAATCAACATATCAAATCATTCAAACCTTCAAAATCATTCATTCTCATGCAGGTGGAGAAGAGCAATGGAGATAAATCAATTCAAGCTTGGAGATTGGTTTGCATTTGCTTGTTATTTTGATTTTCATGCTTGCTTGTACTCTATTGTGATAATTAGGGTTTTGATATCTTGTTATTCTAGTTTTATATCTAATTTTCCCTAATTACATTTGGTGAACTTGACGTGAATCATTTGATCTACCTTGCTTTTTGCAGGTTTTATTGTTTTCTTTGTTGCAGATTTACCAGTTTCTGGATGAAACCCGAGGTTTTACAAATTTCATCATATCTTTTAGATGGCTATGGATTTCTCTACAATATTTTTGCAAAAGCTTAATAATCATCTCAACAGACTACAATAAATAAATTGAGGGGTTATCACCATTTTTTTAGGAGTTATCGCTATTTTTTTTTTCTTCATAAAATCAACTTTCTGGCCGCAAATCAACGATTTTTTCAGAAATGTTTACATTTTTGAAAAGCCCGTGGAATTTTAATGTGGGTCTTGCTTTTACAGATTTAATTTAGAAGTCACATATAATGCAAAATAATCAAATCTTTGTTTTCTATACGTTTTTCACAAATCTGCATTTTCTGGTGTAAAACAAATAATTTTTCTGATTTCTTTACATTTCTGGAAAGCTCTTAGAAAATTAGCAGGGTCTCTTCTTTGGTTTTTTATTTTTCAGATCCATAACATCTTCAAATAATCGAATCTAATTTGGCTATGTTAAAAACATGTATCTAAAATTGCAATTATCTGATGAGCTTACTTTTTTTTATGGCTGCATTATAATATCATTTTTTTAATTTTGTAGGTGATCATAAGGAGCTATAGTAGCAGAAATATTAGTCATACACATTAGATTGGAAAGCGAAAATCTTCGGGTGCATTCATTCTATTATCTTTATCTCTTATTTGATCAATCAATCTTGTTTGCAAAACACTTCAATTTGGGGCTTTAAAACAAACATCTTGTTTGCAATCACACTTTGAAATTGGGCTTAAAAAGAACTATTATCTTCCATCACACATTTTTAATTTGGGTTAAAAATAACAAGTGTTTGAATTGTTTCACACATTTCAATTTTCTAAAGGGAAATTAACAATTGCGAGTGTGAATCAAGTGCCTGTGTGATAAAAAACACTTCACTTGGTTCGCTTTTGTCATACCCTTCATAGGAGGCCTGCTAGGGGATTTCATCACCCCTAGGGATGACCTCAATCAAGGTGTGAATCGAAAGACACGCTTCTTTGAGAGTTAAAATCTTGTCACTCCTGACTAAGCCCCAAAGAACTTTATACCTTTGGGAAGTGAAGGTGAAGGGTGGGTTACCCCTTTCTCCCGACTGTGTGGCAGGATTTTTCTTTCAAATTATACCTAGTCAACCTCATGCATCCTAGCTTAAGACCTAATTGGCCATACCCACTTGACTAGTTCTAGGACTTGTTGATGCATCTTCTTCAAGTGTGTGCTCAATCATCACATTCATAATTTTGAATTCAAACTTGCTTATGTGTCTCGTGTGTGTGATTCATGTGTGTACATGTGTAATCATTTATTTGCAAATTGCCATATCAAGCTATAAACACCAACACATAAACATCATTCGATAATCATCCTAATCATTATTTTTCTAATCACATTCAAATCAATTTCATCCTAATCAATCCAAGTCATCCAATCTAATCATTCCACATCATCATCGCCTTAATCCTAAGGAAGCACTTGCTAAAATGGTCCTAATCCTTAATGATCTTAGTCACAAGCCCAAGTTCATACTTCAAGAAGCCCCTTCACCTAATAATGAAGATAATCCAAAACCATATATCCTCCAAGGTGGGTCAAAATTTTCTCCTAGTGATGATGAGAACTTTGTAGCTCTTAGTGATGATGAAAAATTTGTTGAAATCTTAGGTAACCTTAATGATGCTATTGACAAGGGAAAAACCACCCTAATTTTGGAATCATACACCATTCCATTTACTAGTCCTACACCAACACCACCATCTAGCTTCTCAAGCTCTAATCCATCAACCAAAGAATCATTTAACGGTTTTCTCCAAAGACTACTAGCACGAAATAGACCATCCCCATGTCAAGCACCCATTAAAGATTTTACCGATGAACCTTTGAATGTCATTCCTATTCTTCTAACTCCATCATGTGGTCCACAACCTATTGATATTATATGTCCAAGTCAAATTCCATCACGCCCTCATGTTGTTGATCATAAAGAGCATACCAAGCCTCTTTTAGAGCCTTCCACTTCCATTTCCACTAAAATCCAAGAGTTATTTCAAGAGTATTATCCTAAGCATAAAGAAACATTAACCTCTCATTCTAATCAAGATCTAGGCCCTTCTAATGATCCCACTCATAACATACTTGGTCCTATTCATGATGAAGCTTCCCTCTATGATCTAGATCCTACCTATGATCAAGAAGACTATGATGATCCCCTTAGCCAACTCTATGCATTCCATGATCAAGAGCCTATCACTCCACTTATCCATGAGAAAGAAACCTCCATTTCTCCTATAGACCCTCTACCTAGTCCTATCCATGATCTCGCATTATCCACTTGTCATGATGAGACACATGCCTCCCAAATAAATGTACAAGATCAAACCAATAGTGTGGATCTAAATGAACATAATCAAGATCCTAACGATCCTTCCACATCCACTATCAACCTCATTTCAAATCCATCCACATGTCCTATTCGTCTATCCATCTTTATTCATGAATATTCCTCCTTAGAACAACAACAACCTTTATCCACTTCACCTTCTTGATCCAATAAGGAACTCATGTCTAGTGTTCCACCTACACCTAGTCCCATTGTCCATCACATACTCGAAAACATGAACTACCAAGGTAAAGGTTTAGGCCTTCATGAACAAGGTGTTTTGGAGCCCATCCATGTCAAGGTCCCTCCATGCTCTTATGGCCTTGGATATACACCCCAAGGACACCAATCTAAAGATGTTGGTACTTCCTCCATCCATCATAAGTCCTCTTTCCACCATAAATCCTATCATATTCCTAAAACATATGTTTCCATCCCTCCTCCATCATCTAATCTACCTCCACTACTCCCAAAACTCCTAATATCCCTCCATCTAATCTACCTCCACTACTCCCAACACTTGATATCCCCATTATCCAATCCCCTTATCCACCTATCCATAAATCCTCTAAAAATCCTAATCATGACCAATCAATGCACACATTGTCTAAAAATGAAGCTTCCACTCATTCCACCATAACCATGGGATTCAAAAGCAAAAAAATTGATGCCTCTAGCTATAAAGAAAAAAATATGAAGGGTCCTCATGCCCTAGGACACAAAATAAAAGAATCAAAGAAAAATCCATCCAAAAATCAATATAAGCCCATACCTCCAAAAGAAAATGCCAAAACTAAAATGGTTTGGGTCCCTAAGAAAAAGGAAAACAAGTCAAACGAGGCATCTACATCTCAAAAATCCCAACGACCCACTTCCACCTCACATTCCCACTCTATTCAAGAATCTCATATTCCATCCCACAAGAAAAATAAAAGTCATAAAAATATTAAGTCTATGTGGGTACCTAAAGCACTTCATCACCCATCTCCTAAGAAAACATCTTCATTGATTCCTACACCTCCTCCACATCAAAATCTTCAACGTTTATCACAATGTGTGCAACCATTGGTCATGGTTCCCTTCCATTTCACAACAATTCCACATACCTCCATCTCCTCACCCTTCACTCATTATCCTACATACCTCCCTCATCACCTTCCTATGGTCCATGTTTTTGGCTAAGCCTCCCATTCATCTCCCCTACATAATCCACATCATGATCCACCGATCCCTCCATAATCCACATCATAATCCATCATCTACCTACTTCATCTCCCTTTCATGTCATCCCTTATCGACATCTATGAGCATAATGACATTTGACATGGTTCATGTGATGACATCCATCTCTAGTGGGACTATCACCTTTCATGGAACTAGACACTTGAGTCCCTCCTATCCATATTCCCCTTCTCTTATCCAAAAAAAATAAAAATAAAAATAAAAAGTAAAGATAAACCCCTTCGTCCAACGGTGAAAACCTGGTAAACAGGCGCCTTGGATATGTACCATGATGAAAACCTGATAAACAGGCATCATGTGTAGGTTGATCTTCTATGTCACTTACACTTGGGGGCATGTTGTCTCATCCTACCATATCATTTTTTTATCCTATCATATCCTATCTTACCATCTCCTATCTTATCATCCTTAGCCATCATGCTCCATTCATCCTCTCTTCCCTTTTGATCTTGATAAAAATGTGGGGCAAAATGTTGAGACATGCTTTGGATATCTTTTGATATACCTCATCCTTCCAAACAAGCCTACCATTATCCTAGTGTCATAACCTTTGCCATGAAAAGTCCTAAGTATTGTACCTAGAATGGGGCATGTTATTCCTATGCGACATAGTCTTTGGAGATCACATCCTTGCTCTCCTATGATGCATACATCCATTTCATTCATTATGACCTATCCTTTGTATCCATCCATATATCACGAGCCTTTTGTCCCTTATCCTATCACCCACCCTTTCATCCATCAATCTCCTCTATCTCCTTGCACCTAGACTTGGTTTTCCCTTGTCATTGGTATCTAGCACAAAGGCTACCCGAATTATCATCCATTGACATCTCAAAAAATTTCAAAAAAGTTTTGAAAAAATGCAAAAAAATATCAAATCATTTCAAAAATCCAAAAAAATCAAAACATTTCAAAAATCCAAAAAATTAAAACATTTCAAAAATCCAAGCAATAAAATCAAACCAAATCACTTCTTCCAATCAATTCAACTTCTTCAAATCAATTTCTTCATCAAATTATTCAATCACATCACTTCTTCTAATCAATCCAATCGTTATCATCAAATCAAATTATTTCTCCATCAATCCAATCAATCAAAATCATTCCAAGTAAATCCATCCTCAATTTAATTCATCAATCATCATCCAAATCTTAAATCTAGCATCTTCAATCCTTCCAAGAAATAATCCAAATGCAAGTCAATCCTTAATCCTTACCAACAAAGCTAATCAATCTTTCCAAATTATCCAATCACATCATTTGGTCTTGATCTTTAATCTTGTTGTAAACCCAATCAATCAGTCAATCATCCTTGTGTTGATCTAGGGATATATCATTCCCTGCAATGACAACACTATCATCATCATCAATCAATCAATCAATCATCCTTGTGTTGATGTAGGGATATGTCATTCCCCACAATGACAACACTATCATCATCATCAATCAATCAATTAATCATCAGTTTACACCTTGACAGGGGCAATACCTTGTTTGTTTTTCTATCATTTGTGCATGCATGCTTGCTTGCTTGTGTGTGTTATCATTTTTATCTTGCATTGGCTTCAAATCCGAATCACTCCCAGCTAATATTCATATCTTGTATCTAGACAAGGTTGTATTATGTTGGGGCATGAGACACATCGTCACCTTGGTCCTTATACCTTGGTGCATAACGTCTAGTGCTATATCAAACATATGATTGCTCACTTTATTGCAGCATAACGTGTCATTTTTTTTTTTCATCTACTTCTTATCTTGTATCATTCATCTTATCCCTCCTTTATCATTTCATTCATTTTGAGAGAATATCCGTGTTTATGCAACCCGCCTATCCTCTCGAGGGGGCATCATCATCATTATCATATCCTATATCATCATCCCATTTCTTCATATCCTTTGCATCATCATATTCTTCTATCATCCCTTTCCCTCATTCATCATACTCCTCACTTCTTTAAGTGGTTGGGGCATCATCTTTTTTTCATCTATCCATACCTTAACTTCTTTGAAATGATGTTACTCAACATAAATTTCACCATCGCGAACATCATCTCAAAGAGGGGCAAAATGTAGACACCCAAAATTGTCCATGTCATAATATTACCTAGTCGATACATGACCTTGTAAGACATTTTGTAATATTTTATCCTAGGTCATTACACTATCCCACTTATCTCATTTATTCCACTTAATCACCTTCCCAATTAATTAAATAAATTTCATTTATTTAATTAATTCCCCTTCACATGTCTCAAAATAATTCAAATTAAATATTTGAATTAATCTCTCACTTTTACCACATTGCAACATGTGTCACATAGCTACAACTCTTCACATGCACACATAATTTAAATAATTTTATTATTTAAATTATGAGATTCCCACTCACATCCTATTTTTACCCCCATTCATTGTGCGTCATAAGCATCTTTTCTTCCAAAATAAAGAATAGAATCCCACTTATTTCCTCACATCCTAATTTTGGTCTCATGTCATAATCCACTTAATGTGCGTTATAGACACTAAAATAAACTTTTAATCCTAGCCATACAAGTCACAAATTTGACTTTTAATCTTGGCCATCGAATCAAATCAGCCTTCTCCTATAAATCAATCCTTTCATAGGTCATTAGAGAATTCTCTTTCAGCATCCTTACTCTGGCAAAATTTCTATCTATCTATCTATCTATCTATTTTCTTCTATTATCTTTATCATATCGTTATGCTACAAAAATGAGCAATCAACATATCAAATACTTCAATCCTTCAAAATCTCGCATTCTCATGCAGGTGGAGAAGAGCAATGGAGATAAATCAATTCAAGTTTGAAGATCGGTTTGCTTTATTTTATTGTTTTCATTTCATGCTTGCTTGTACTCTATTGTGCTTGTTAGGGTTTTCATATTTTGTTGTTTTAGTTTTATATCTGATTTTCCCTAACTACAAAGTCAGCTATTGAATAATCACAACTACATGCCACAAATGCATGATTTTGTTGGCTAGCCTTGGTATTAATTCAAATACACATACTATAATTCTTATTTTATTTTTTTATTTTTTAATTTAAGTCAAGTTTTGATTTTCTTAACTTCTGGGTTTGTTGTTTTTCAGTTCAATGAGAGGTGGGTGGCATAAAGCATCTGAGTGGCAGGTTAGGATACATTTTATTCCTTCCTTAAGCTATGATGCTTTTTAGTGTTTAAATAAATTCATCTTACTTTGTTTCTTTACAAATAGGCTCTTTCAAAAAGATGTGTTCTTCGTATATGAAATATAATCTACACTGCATGCTTCTCAAGTGGGGTATTTCAACAAGATATGTGATAATGGTGACAAACCCTAGACTTCACCAAGTAGTTTAAAATAGCACAAAGAACATGGTCTCTTTTTTAGGTTTGGGGGATGCATCATTTGAACAATATTTTACATTGATTTTTTTAATGAGTTTTGTAACCTGTAAAATACTATATCAATCTATCTGTATGTTTTATGTCTTATCGACAACCTAGTACAGTTGTTGTACTTGTCTAATTTGGTTATTAGTGTCCAATAATATATAAATTTCGAATATTATTTCATTGTAACATGAGTCTAACATACAATACCATGCCATGAGGAAGTCTATTCTCCATGCAAAATTACATGTCTAAGTTATCATATCACGATTCTAACGTACAATGCCATGCTACAGTGATGGGACACATAAAAGTGGCTAACTTTTACATTTCCATGTTGTCATTTTCCATCATGATGAATCACCACCTAAAAGTGTTGGGACATGCATTTTCCTTGCCCTTTTTTGTATAGAACTAATGGCCTTTTCCATATAGAACTTTCAAATATGTGTCACTTTCATTGATATCATATTTTTTAAGTCTAGAATTGAAAAACTGAGTTGCAACGATCCCATCTCCATGAATTGTAGCTTCTCTATAGGTTTATCCATTCTTTCTTTATGGGTATTATAGAGATATTCTACTAAAAATTTGAAGTAGAGTTTAAATCATGTCCAAAAAAACTTATATGCACCTTATATTGTTCTTCCTACTTGAATGAAGTGATTAATTTTAGACACAAATCAAACTTTGCTTCTTCACAGTTTCAGTATAATGTCTTGATAGTACGCACGAGTAGAAATATCTAAAGAGTTATGTTTGTTTGGTCCCTATATCTTTTATAGTGTCATTTAATAGTTTTTTAAATCTTTGCATTTTTTGGGTTAATCTCTATTGTTTGTTGTTCTTTGCATTTTATAGGTTAATGTCTATTTTTTGTTGTTCTCTCCATTTTATGGGTTAATGTCTATTCTTCCTTGTCTTTGAGTGCCTTTATGGGTCAGTCTTTGTTGTTTAGTTAGACACAATAACATTTTTCATTAATTTTGACTTCTCAACTGCTCACAACTAAGAATGGAACTAATATTTTCTCTTCATGCATCCATGCCAGGTGCACTTCAATCTATCAAAACCATTTCATCAATTGGTAATGTTTTTTTGCTATTGGAAACATTTCATGGAATTCTCATTTATTGTTAGTGGACTGAACCACAATTGTAATCAATGGATTTTGGTGTCAAGCCTTAAGATTATTTATGTTGTTTATTCATTTGCACAGATTACTTAATGACGATGAAATCTGTCAAAAAATGAGGCAATTGTAATTCCCTATATCTTTTACACTATTTTTTCCTGGATTGTTTAAATCTATCGCATGCTTTTATGGTTTGATGCATGTTGTTCAATTAAAGACTTAACACCATAATTCATAAATGGTGAGTTCTCTATTCACCACCATTAACAATGCAACTAATCTTTTGTCTCTGATGCATGCATGCCAACCGCACTTCAATCTACTAAATGAAAATTAGGTCTAGATAAGTGCAAAATTGGTCAGTGTAAAATCTATAATATTTCATCAATATACATTTTTTTTTTGGCAGACATCCAATTCTTCAATGATATTAGATTCATAATTATTATCTTTTCTTTTTGTTTCACTGATTAGCTTTAAAATTAAACAACTTTAATTCAGGTTCTTCTTCTTTTATAGGTATTGATCTCTTAGATGTAAGCACACAACAAGTTCTTGGACTTGTTGCCTGGTCAAAAGCACTTGAATTGACAATTGTAAGATTTTTTGCATCTTGCCTCTCTTTTTCATGGTTTTTTCTTTTAACTATTTCTTCTGTCAACTAATTCCTACTTTCAATTTTCTCAATGCAATTACCTAAAGCAATGAAATTTGAAAAGGCAACTCAGTTGGCACTCATTGATATCCATGTTGCTATGATCACAATGAAATTACTATTTCCACATGCATTAGTTTGACTGATTCAATGTACATAAAACTATAAATTGAAATTATATAAATTACACATTTCATAATTCATTGTAATCTATCGAATATCACATTCTTAATTTGGATGACTCATTCAAGGATATTTATCCTCATTTTGATAAAATTTATCAAACACAAGTTATCTCATCAGATTTGTGTTCAAAGATTTCTTAATATCGCTATTCATATGATGTTTGTTTAATTTCACCTTATTGCATTACAACGCCCTTTGATGTTTCCATATAGACACTTGAGAATTTTTTACAATTTCATCCTATATCATGCTATCATATATTATTTCATGGTTATTATTATTTGCATATTTCGATATGACCTTAATTAATGTACATTGTTGCTTCATTTCTTTGTTCTTCTAGTGCTCAATACCTTAAGCAATCCTTCAAAAAATAGCATTATCTTACACCCATTATTCATTTATTTGATATTTTAACTTAAGAATTTTTCCTAGGAAACCTAATGATCATATTTCTCTCTCTTTGTCTCACTATTCATGTGTCTTGTGCATCTTCACACTCTACCTTACATGCTTATTGAGTATATGGTCAATGACACAAAGAAAATATTAACAATCAAGTTTTCAAATCTAATCAAACATGTAATTAAACCATAAAGATTAATCACATGGTGGAGAAGTAAACATAACTATTCACAACCTATGAACAAAAAGTATGCGTCGAGAAAACCTTGCAACAAAAAACACCACCAAAAAGACTCAAGCTTGTATCAATCAAAGTAAAAGACTACATCAATATAATTGCTTATCAATTTGTCTAATACTAATCTACCACTATAATTAAACATGTAATTGAACCATAAAGATTAATGACATGGTGGAGAAGTGAACATAACTATTCAAAACATATGAACAACATATACATATACATCTATATGCATCTAGATTATAGATAATATAGATATATACCTATTATCTATAGGTGCACTATAAACGTATAATTATGTATGTATATGTATGTATGTATATATCTATGTATATATATATATATGTATCTATATATACATCTATATGTATGTGTATACCATTACTATACATATATCTATACATCCGTACTATATTATGTATGTATGAGTGTATATATATACACATACATATATATATGAGTGTATATATATACACATACATATATATATGTGTGTGTATATATATGTATATATATGTATATACATATTATACTACTTGAGTTAACATTATAAATTTTGTCAAAAGATTTAAAGTTCCAAAGCCACATGGTCATGATCAACATCCTAGATTAGAAAGTAACTCCTCTTACATATCTTTATATATCATAAATTGTCTCATAACAATCAAAATGAATATTTTCTCAAATATATACACTCCATGATAGTATTTAATTTGAAGAATTCTCTATAACTACTACCTTTGATATTTTCATTGAAACATCCTTATTCAATACCTTCCCACACAGTATTTCAAGTATTTAAAAGAATAAATAATGTCCACATCTCATGATGTTTGAAGATCATAAATTGTTTATCATCTACATGCTTAAATATGAGTAATCAAGACATAAAACTCAAGATGAATCATACACCTAATCCTAACATTTTCTCACTTAACATTCACATTGCAAAGGCACATTAAGAAAATTGAAAATGATGAATCAAGTGCTACAAGACAAAAGATGCATAGCCTAGATCTACACCAACAAAACTTATATCTGATCATTGGCTTACTGAAAAAATCCACAATATTAATCAAAGTGTCATTCTTTTATATTGTGACTCTACCACCTACAACCATCTTATGAACAAAGTGATAATGAGCATTTTATTCCTGGGTGCTGCCACAATAGTATGTCTCACTTTTGGGACATGCTGATTTTTTCCTGAAATCACTTTTTTTAGAAAAAGCTAATGATTTAAATCTTGAGAGATTTCATCTAAATGGTTTTAATTGAAGAGGGATAGACAAGGACCTCTTAGATCAAACCCCCTTGGATAAATAGAACCCCTCTAGTATTAAATCATACACATAATGGATTCTCCTTTACACCTATCGAAATGCTAGAAAAAAATCATTTTTTCTTTACCTTTTGAGGGATTAAATTACATCATTTAGAAATTATATTTTGCAAGATTGTAGCACCTGAATTGATCTTTCCAACAAGTATAGTTTTGATATGTGTGTGTTTGATCATTTATTTAATTTTCAATTTTTACTGAACATAGGTTTTTCTCTGCACATCAAGCTCTTTGTTACATAGAGGTGGAAAAATAGTAAACCATTGGAAAAAAAAATCAAAAAATACCCTTTCCCTAGCTATTGATGTCCTTGTTTCACCAAAAAAAGAAAAAAAATATTTCAATAAATACTCAACAAGTTAGGTTGTATGAAACACACATATGTCCAAAATATAGTTACTGTGACTTCATAAGTTAATTAAAAAAATTATATGTAACAAAAAATTATGAAAAAATATTATTTCCCTAGATATTGATGTTGAGAATCTATATTTCAAAAATTAAAATTTTATCCTTTATAGAAAAAAAGTTATGTTGTACGACACAAATGTTACTTTCTAAAAATGTTGTTTGTTGTTCAAAACTAGTTATTAAAGGAGATATTGAAAGATTCTTGATTTTTTTTTTTTTTTTAAAATATATTTAGAATCTACACACAAATTCCCACAAATCACTAGTTCATATCATCTTCAAATTCTTAATGGTTTAGTTGCTATAGGTCTCAGAAGATTAAGATTTTGTTAAAAATATTGATGTAAATGTCCATCTTGGGCAAAAAGTAAGACATAGTATTGTGATTTCACCCTCCTACTACCATCATACATTGGATTATGTGCCTTTTTTTTCTCCTTGGTTTTACACTCAAATTTTGACTCAGTTATTGATCATATTTTATATTGCCACTACTATGCCCAACTATCTCTCATGCGATGTGTGTGCTATAACCTTTTTGTTTCAAATCCATCATTGTTTCTTCTTTACTATTTTCAATATATGTATATATGTATGTATGTATATGTACATACGTATAAATGTATGTATACATATATGCATATATATGTATGTATATATATACATCTATACATATGTGTATGACATTACTATATATATGTATACATGCATACTATATACATATATGTATAGGTGTATATACACACATATACATATATAATATATATGTATAGATATATAAATATATACACATATATATAAATATTATAATAATTGACTAAAGATTATAAATTTATGAGATGATTTCTAGTTAGTGACTTTATTTCTAAAATATTTGTATTCCCATCTAAATTGATATTAATTTCACGCTCAATTGCAAATATCCATAAGCAATTTTTTTCCCTTTGACGGGGACTCCAGCTCCTTCAGAGCTCTTGTTATTTGCAAGGGATCAATCACCTCTTACTTGGTAAATAAATTAAATGACTTATGGTAATGAGCTAAGACTCATATTGAAACTAAATATGGAATTTAAATAAATAAAATAAGTTATTAAGTTAAATTTGGAGAGAAAAAATTGATGTTGAAGATGTAGAGAATTAAATTTTTAAGGTGTGAAAAATTAAGGTTTATTGAAATGAATGTGTCTTAGGATTCATAAATGAATGTGCTATTTTGAGGTTTTGATTTATATTTGTAAAATTGGTCTTTATCAATACAGAAATGATTTGGTTGATGGAATTGAATTTGGACAAACAAAAGCAAACTAGGGGAGAGGTTCCAAAGCCACCCACCCTATGTTCACACACCCTATGCTCATAAACCATATGTTGAGTTTTGATGATTTTATTAGGTGTTTTTATATGTGAGTGAAGAGCTTAAAGCTATTATTTCAAATTTTAGGCAATTACGACGAACTCAAAAGGATTTGTTTTTTGTTTACAAAGGTCAAAACATGTTCATTTAGAGGTGATGCCTAATACATATTCCCTATTACTTCAATAATCCTACACTTTTTCCATCACCAAAAATATTAAAAGTTCCTATTCATAATCAAATTGGTGCATCTTAATATTTAGTCATGTGAACTAATATGATCCATTTAATGATATATTGAAATCATAATATAATCTAAAAATAGTTTGAGGTTATCTTGTTCATTGTTCCCACTGCCACATCAAAGACATGTGATGGCAGGGACCACACTCCTCATTATACCTGGTTAATAGTTATTCATGTCTGAGTTGGGGATTATTTCCCACACTTTTCTCACCATTTTCATCGTCCATCTCTCTCATATGGTTGCATTCTCCACCATGTGATATGCCTGTGGGATACTCTCCATGGTTTCAAGTAACGTCAAGCTATCATTTCTCCTTTCAATTTGTAGCCAATGGTACTTTAAAATATATTCTTTTCTAATAATTGTATCTTTCTACCATCATTATGAAATTTGTTTAGGGTTTCATTGTCATGAACCCACCACCATTTTATGGTGATATAATTAAAAATATATATATAATTTTCTACCCTTATTAAGCTATGGTTTAATTCTAAAAACCCTAATTTGTGGCCATGAAAGTGATAGATAAGGGGCTTACTTCTCACATTTTTTCACTAGACCATGTATAATTTCATACCCTTGTTAGTGTATGGTTTAGTTCTTGAAAAACCCATTTTTTTTCATGAAAGTGATAGATTAGGGGCTTACTTCCCAAAATTTTCACCTTTTCCATCATTTTTCATCATGCATCACTCTTAGAAAATTTCTCAAACCATCATGCAATATGCCTATGGGATACTCTCCATGGTTTAAGGCAAAGTCAAACTATTATTTCTCTATAAATTCACAGAAAAGGATACTTGTGAATCTTTGTACCATCATTTTTCAAAGCATCAACTGTTTCATTCTCATAACCCGATTGCCCCATTTAGGTTGATATTTTGAACATACTATGTATAATCAAATACCCTCTTTACTTAAGGATTAATTCTACAAACCATTAGTTATATTCATGAAACTATGTAAATATTTTTGCAGGTTTAATTCATTGCTTATTCCAATCTTAACTAGATTTATACATTCAAGGTCATATTATCTTATGGATCATTTAATTTATAAAATCCCACTTTATATTCATGTTTTTTTTACATTTATGTCTTCTCACATTATTCCAAAATCCCTCATTTATATTCATGAAATAGTATTTATTTATGTGGTCTTTTGCTTACCATCTGAACAAACCACCATATACACACACACACACACACACACACATATATATATATATATATGTGTGTGTGTGTGTGTGTGTGTGTGTGGTTCTATTGAAAATTTGTATATACTCACATTTACTTTTTGGTGCTCCAAAATTTAGGAAACTAAACTGAACCTGCATGGGAAGCAAATAGTAGCAATACTTGTCTTATTGTTAATGAATATTAATGACAAAATTAAAACATAACTAGTTATACTTGTGACATAAACAAATATATGTATGACAAAAACAAAAATATAAACATACATGATGAGAAAAATAGATGACCAAACTGTACTAGTTGTTGAAGGAACATAGTGTAATAGTTGTTTGAGGAACATAGTGGCATAAATATATGGTTAATATTTAATTTTATGACATATATATGTATGGGTAAAAGCACAAACTTGTGTCACAATTTAGACCAACTAAATATATGGTTAATACTTAATTTTATGACATATATATATTTCAATTTTGGAGCACTAAAACAAATCTAGATTTTTGTGATAATAGAATCAACTAGGACACAAAACTTGTCACATATGAATAATCAACCATGAACAATGGATGTCACATACTTTCATCTCACTAAGAAGACAATATTGTAACTAAGGG
The DNA here is from genome assembly GCA_007115665.2 of Sequoiadendron giganteum. NCBI lineage: Eukaryota > Viridiplantae > Streptophyta > Pinopsida > Cupressales > Cupressaceae > Sequoiadendron > Sequoiadendron giganteum. The sequence continues at coordinate 354,675,450 of CM021109.1, read as the reverse complement.
TAAATTTTCAGGTTAGTCTTAAATCCAAATAAGAAATACAACCCTAGCATAACTATGAAGCACAAAAGAGGAAACAAAGCAAAACAAAGAACAATATTACCAAAGCTCCTCAAGTCCTCCATGAATCACCTCCATTGGCCTTCTTCATTTGCTGCAATATTATGTTTGCCCTCATATTTTGATGAGCAAATATGCCTATGACTATGATAGAGCAAATATTGAAGGATTTGATTTAAAATGCAAGTGCAACCCAAGCCTACATGCAATAGAAAAACCTACAAAATGACAATGTTAGCATGAAATGATAAGAGACCCTAAGCATGAAATCATGAAGTCAAGAGATAAGACATGTCAAAATGAGGTTGAAATTTTTATTTTATAGAAATGCCAAATTTGAATGGAGGGACAAGATTGAAAGTTGACAAATGCCCTAAGATCAAAGGTTAAAATTAAATGTGATAACTCTCAGTTAGGGTTAGGGCAACATTAGGGTGAAATTTGAAATGAAGGGAAAATCAATGGACAAGAATGCATGTGACAAGAAGATGTGGCACGTAAACAGAGAAAAGTGGGGAATAAAAATAAAAATTTAAAATTAATTCCCACAAGAGGCTGAGTTGACCTTTTGAATTAAAAATTAATTTAATTCAAAAGTGGTGGGACCATGTGACAATAAATAATAATTTAAAATTATTTACTTGGAAAGAGAGAAATTTAAATAAATAATTTTATTTAAATTTGGAGGATAGTTAAATAATTAATTCTAATTATTTAACTATGGAGGAAGGTGACCAATAATTAAATAAATTATGGAAAATTTATTTAGTTATGAGAAGACATTAGAATTAGAGACGTATTTATAAATAAATAAAGTTTATTTATTTAAATGATTAGGAGGAAATAATGGACTAATTATATAAATTAAATAATTTATTTAATTAATAGATGAATTTGGACAAAAGGACATAATCAAATATTTTAATTATGTTTAGAAGAATTATGGAGAAAATTGAGTTCGTAGGCCTAGGTCAATTTTACATGTCTACATTTTCCCCCTCTTTGTCATAATGTAGTTTATCACATTGTGACAAAGAAAAATAGTCAAAACATGCCCCAATGAAGGTACAAAAAGCCTATGCCCCCTCAGGAAAATTTGTGAATTTTTGCCCGGGGCCAAAAAAATTTGGAAAGTGTCTCGACAAGTCAATTTGAGGACAAGAAAATCAATGGTGAGATCGGCTTCAAAATTCGATGAGGTTAAGGCAGTCAAAAGGTCAGCCAAACTTGGTCAAATGAGCCTCCAGTAATAACCCTAAGGGTAAAACCCTAATTTTCAACCTATAAAAAGGTTTGAAAAGGTAAAAAGGCATGTCATTTTCACTTTCTTCTTTTGAAATTTAGAGAGCTCAGAGCGAGGAGAAGCGACAGAAAGATGGTGATTCCAGTGACAAAGCACCGTGGTTACCAGGTTCAAACATTCCAATGGCCAGAGGGCACAAAGGCACCGGTAAGTACCCCTTTCCTGCTTTGTCATTTCTCATTTTTCATGCATTTATTAGGGTTTTAAGGTAGGGAAACAAATGCGTTGTGACACATATGCATTCATGTAAGCTGCATTTGCATTGCATGCATTTGATGCATCACAACACAAATGTGAGGGATAGGGTAGCCTTAGGTTTAAAATGATGCAAATGCCAAGGCGTGAGATGCAAACACGAAAATACAACACAATTGCCAGATTGTGATGCATATGCCAGACCTCATGACACAAATATTATAAAATGACACAATTGACTTGTGGAACAACACAAGTGTTATAAAGTGTCACAAATGTTAGGTCAAACAA